>CM035408.1:126960737-127140737 GCA_020310875.1 Ceratopteris richardii
GAAAGAGCCATAGTGCAAGCCTCAATGATGACTAGTGTAGAATCAGCAAACCCTAGATATGAGCTATCCCCAGGAGATTACTATCCCTATGAAACCAACATGTTGGAGTATGAACCAGCATATGATTCAGCATACTATGGATATGAAGGCTATGATCAGGCTTATGGAATGGAGGTAGCTACTTTAATGTACACTGCACCCAAAGCACCCACACCAGGGAGACCACCCATTAGATTGCCTGTGCCGAGAGGACCATGTTATAGATGCGGAGGAGATCATTTTATTAGAGAATGTACTCGACCTAACAATCCACCACCTCCTAGAAATTGGGAAGGGTATTGCAATGATTGTGGGGAGGAACATCTTTTCAGAGACTGCCCAAAGAATCCCACCAAAGTCCAAGACACTGCACCTATTAATATAATTGAAGTGATAGAAGCACCTGGAGGTGATACATTACACGAGCTCAAACAAAGGAACGAAAGGAAAAACAACCGGATCGGTAACAAGAGAACAATGGAATCGTAAATCCCAAAATGCGGATAGTAGAAGATTCAGAGGACCCACGTGAGAATACCCAGAACATAAAAGCACAAAAATGGAAGGAAAGAAGAGAGAAGCTCAAAGAAAAATGGATGAAAAACAAAGGTCAAGAAAATAAGAGAAACACAAGAAGTGGTAAGGAGTATAGAGAACCAGAGATTCGGGAAGAAGTTCGCATTCCACCGCTTATCCGAGAAGCAGAGAAACTAGGATCAATTCTAGCTGACCCAAAACCGGATGAGTTGGACATGTGGTTGAAAGCTTACCAAGCTAGAATTAAGACTGGACCAACTGTGGAACAACACGAAAAGCTTTACCCACAAGGAGAATTAGAAAAAGAGAGACTTGCATTATGCGGGAAACTTATAGAGGTAGCGCAAGCAACCCTAGAAAATGTGAAGAGATCGATAGGTATGTGCTTGAAGATGAAGAGGTGTTGCAAAATCCTTGATCTACACCAGCAAAATGAACTCGAGGAGTATATGGTGGGCCCTTTTAGCTTGCCAATGGATGTATTAGAACCCTATGTACCTTGGAAGATCACTCTCAAAAAGATAGATCAAAACAGATAAGTTGGAGTTAGCTCAGAGGTGAAGAACATGCTATTCTTGGTTCATACACCTGTCTAGTGTTTTGCATAATTCTCTGAGCATAGCAGCAACTAACTTAATTCCTTTTGGGGAAGTCTATTTAACTTATAGAGCTAACTTTCAAGACTAATCTCATAAAAAATAATGAACCACACACTGAGAATGATGTTTAACAACTGATGACATCATCCCGATTTTCACGGGCTGCTACAAAAATGAGATGAGTGAGCAGAAAAATGAACATAACTCAAGATTTAAGACTCCAATGATTATGCAAATTTTCATGCTTATACTATACAATCAGCTGAATCCAATCAGCTTTAAGTCATTGAATTTGGATAAGTAACCACTGAGAAATGGCTCTACCAAGATGAGTAAAAAAGTCGGGTACCTGACAGAGAAGTGAAGATGAACAGACACTGTTGACTTCAACTAAATATAACTGAAGATTGCAACATCCAAATGAAATGAAAATTGGTGAGCATATAGTAGATTTATAGAGATAACTTTACCAAGTTAAATCACTGAAAATGATGCACCAAGCTTAGAGAAAACATCTCTGCAATCTGACTAAGAAAACTGAGAGATATGGCAGTGAGTAGTACACTTCACAAGAACATGGAAATATGAACTAAAATGATCATGAAAATGAAAGTATATTGTTTGTACAATACAATGGACTTACTGATACATATGTGTGCCTTGGAATCACACCTTGATATGGCATAAAGCTCAGCTTTTGGAGGTCTTCACATAGGTCTCTCTAACCATGACTAAAACTGCCATCTATTTATAGTTGAGTTTGGGAGGCTAACTTCCCTCGATCACTCTCCAATCAATCAGTGATTGATTTGATTCTCTATCTACCACAAATCCCAAATTCGTGGCTCCTCTTTCCCTTTTTGATCAAGTGGACTCAACCACTTAAGATTCTTTCACTTTTACATTAAGTAAACTCTTCAAAAGTTACAAGAGGTAGTTCACAAGTGAACTTTACATAGTTTTCATTTTAAGGCTTCTTCTATGACTTTGTGGGACTCAAGCCAATACTTAGGCTTGTCATAGACTTGCTCCAACAGCTGCCCCTCAAGCCAAGTATTGCTTGAGGTCTTCAATCTTCCAAGATTACCTGTAAACCAATCATAGCCTTGAATTTGCAAAGCTTTGTACCATCCAATGCTTTGGTTAGAATATCTGCACATTGTTGATGAGTGGACACATATGATATTTGAATCTCCTTGGTTAGAACCTTTTCTCGTACATAGTGATAATGAACTTCAATATGTTTAGTCCTTGCATGAAAAATAGGATTAGCAGCTAAGTGAATAGAACTCATATTGTCACCATAAATAGTTGGAGTTCCAAACTCCAATCCAAGATCTTTGAATAATGTCTTCATCCACATAACTCCTTGTGTAGCTATGGCAAGACCCCTATATTCAGCTTCAGTAGAAGAGAGAGCAACTGTGGGTTGCTTCTTGGATGACCATGAAATAAGCTTTGAACCTGCAAAGGTAAGATAACCTGAAGTGCTCCTTCTATCTTCTTTGGAGCCAACCCAATCTGCATCAGAAAATAGCTTCAAACCTAAATCATATACATAAGGATAATAAAGTCCTTCATTTATGGTTCCTTTGAGATACTTGAGAATCCTTTTGGCAGCATCCATGTGTGGTTTCCTTGGTGTGTGCATAAATTGACTTAGCACACTCACACTGTAACATATATCTACTCTTGTCAATGTGGCATAGTTGAGACTACCCACTAGACTTTGATATGATGTGATGTCCTCTATGAGTTCACCTTCATGTGAGCTCAATTTGTGATTGACCTCCATTGGAGTACCCGCAATCTTACAATCTTGCATCTTGAATTTTGCCAACATGTCCTTAATGTACTTTCTTTGAGTGAGAAACAAACCATGATCTTTGTAGACAACTTCCAAACCTAGGAAGTAGGTAAGTGAACCCAAATCACTTATCTTGAACTCTTCTCTCATCTTATCTTTGATCTTCTTCATACCATCTGCATCATTTCCTGTCAATATAATATCATCTACATATACACATAGGTAGATGATCTCATAATTACTCATTTTAATAAAGAGTGAAGGATCTACCTTGCTTTGTTGAAAGCCTTTGTCCTACAAGAATGAAACAAGTCTGAAATTCCAAGCTCTTGGAGCTTGCTTGAGACCATAAAATGCTTTGTTAAGTTTACACACATAATCAGGATAAACTTGATTCTCAAAACCAGGTGGTTGTGCCATATATACCTCTTCTGTTATCCAACCATTCAAGAATGCATTTTTTACATCTAGTTGAAGTATCTTCCAATTCTTGGAAGAGGCAATACTAAGCAAAACCCTAATAGTAGGCATCTTTTCCACAGGAGAGAAGATCTCCTCATAATCAATTCCCTGAGTTTGTGCAAAGCCTTTTGCTACAAGCCTTGCCTTATACCTATTAATGGAACCATCAGAATTCTTCTTGAGTTTATAGACCCATCTTGAGCCTATTACCTTCATGGATGAAGTCTTGGGCACCAAATCCCAAGTGTTGTTTTCCTCAAGTGCTTCAATCTCTTCCTTCATTGCATGCTTCCATTCTGATTTTGCTTTGGCCTCTTCAAAGGATGATGGCTCCTCTTGATTTATGTCATGTGCTATGTAGATAGAATGTTTAGTTACTAATGAGGTGTCAAACCCATATCTTTCTGTTTTTTTCTTTTCCCTCATAGATCTTCTTAGGCCATGATGTGATGATTCTGCCTCATGTCCAAGTTCCTGCAATTTTGCTTTACCCTTAGACTTCCATGCTTTGATCTTTTCCATCTTTGATTCTTCATCATCCTTTGAGGTGTCTTGTTCTTCAATCTTTGGTTGTTCTCTACCAAGCTTTGGAAAATCTTCTTCAAGATTATATGGTAAATTGACCTTCTTGCATGAATCTTCATACCATGAATTGTTCTCATAAAAAACTACATCTCTGCTTACCAAGAATCCTTTGTTGGTAGGGTTGTATAACCTATAGCCTTTTGATTGTTGTCATATCCAATAAATACACACCTTTCTGCCTTTGGATCCATCTTGCCTCTAACCTATGAAGGAACATGAGCAAAAGCAATACATCCAAAAATTTTACAATGATCTAAGCTTGGTCTTCTTCCATTCCAAGCCTCATATGGAGTCATCCCATCAAGGGATTTTGAAGGCAACCTGTTAATCAAGTAAGTGGTTGTAGTTACAGCCTCAACCCATAAGTAATTAGGTAAATGCTTTTGATTTAACATAGACCTTGCTGCTTCAACAATTGTCCTATTCCTCCTTTCTGCCACTCCATTTTGCTCAGGAGTATACCTTGTAGTTACCTCTCTTTTGATTCCTCTTTCTTGAAGAAAAGAATCAAATTCATGGGAGAAGTATTCTCCCCCTCCATCTGACCTTAACCTTTTTAGTGATTTACCTGTTTGATTCTCCACAAGATCCAAATATCTCTTGAAACATGAAAAAACTTCATCTTTGTGTTTCATAAAGAATAGGATAGTCCATCTGCTGCAATCATCAATAAAGGAGACATAATACCTTGATCCAGATATTGAAGCTTCCTTGCTAGGTCCCCTTACATCTGTATGAACCAACTCCAAGAGATCTCCATGCATATAACCTTTCTTCGTGAATGGTGACCTGTGAGACTTTCCAAATTGACATGCACTTCACTTATAAATCATATGCTGTTTTGATAAATTAGGGAGTCCAAGTACACTTTGGTCCCTGCAAATTTGCTTTAATGACCTTTCACCAATATGTGCTAACCTTTTGTGCCATACTTCCAATTCTGTGAGTGTCTGACTACCATAATTAAAGAGAGCAATGTTTCTGGTGTCTTGTAATTCAAATGTGAACAATCTACCTGCCTTTTCACCTTTTGCAATTCTTCTGAATCCTTGACTTGGATCTTCAACAAATGCTCCTGTTTTTGTGAACCTGACTTGCATTCTTAATGTCCAAGCTGAGTAGTTACCGCTGTCCAATTTGTCAATTGATGAAGGAAATCCATCTGCCATGTTGTCCAACCTTGCTATGATACCACTATGAAGAGATGGATAGGTATGTGCTTGAAGATGAAGAGGTGTTCCAAAATCCTTGATCTACACCAGCCAAATGAACTCCAAGAGTATACGGTGGGCCCTTTTAGATTGCCAATGGATGTATTAGACACCCTATGTACCTTGGAAGATCACTCTCAAAAAGATAAATCAAGATAGATAAGTTGGAGTTAGCTCAGAGGTGAAGAACATGCTATTCTTGGTTCATACACATGTCCAGTGTTTTGCATAATTCTTTGAGCACAGCAGCAATTAACTTAATTCCTTTTGGGGAAGTCTAGTTAACTTAAAGAGCTAACTTTTAAGAGTAATCTCATAAAAAATAATGAACCACACACTGAGAATGATGTTTAACAACTGATGACATCATCCCGATTTTCACGGGCTGCTACAGAAATGAGACCAGTGAGCAGACAAATGAACATAACTCAAGATTTAAGACTCCAATGATTATGAAAATTTGTATGCTTATACTAGACAGTAAGCTGAATTCAACAAGCTTTAAAGCATTCAATTTGGGTAAGTAACCACTGAGAAATGGCTCTGACAAGATGAGTAAAATGTCGGGTACCTGACAGAGAAATGAAGATGAACAGACACTGTTGACTTCAACTGAACATAACTGAAGATTGCAACATCCAAATGAAATAAAAATTGGTGAGCATATAGTAGACTTATAGAGCTAACTTTATCAAGCTAAATCACTAAAAATGATGCACAAAGCTTAGAGAAACCATCTCTGCAATCTGACTTAGAAAACTGAGAGATATGGAAGTGAGTAGTACACTTCACAAGAACATGGAAATATGAACTCAAATGATCATGAAAATGAAAGTATATTGCTTGTAAAATACAATGGACTTAATGATACATATGTGTGCCTTGGAATCACATCTTGATATGGCATAAAGCTCAGCTCTTGGAGGTCTTCACATAGGTCTCTCTAACCACGACTAAAACTGCCATCTATTTATAGTTGAGTTTGGGTGGCTAACTTCCCTCAATCACTCTCCAATCAATCAGTGATTGATTTGATTCTCTATCTACCACAAATCACAAATTCATGGCTCCTCTTTCCCTTTTTGATGTGGACTCAACCACTTAAGATTCTTTCACTTTTACATTAAGTAAACTCTTCAAAAGTTACAAGAGATAGTTCACAAGTGAACTTTACATAGTTTTCATTTTAAGGCTTCTTCTATGACTTTGTGGGACTCAAGCCAATACTTAGGCTTGTCATAGACTTGCTCCAACAGAAAAGACTATCTCAGCCCTTCCAGAGACAACGATAGCAGAGGAGCAATACAAGGAGTGTGTCAAAGCCAAGGATAAAGAACTTAAAGAGAAGGATGATGAGTGTGAGCGAGTGAAAACCCAGGACGAACCTATGTCAACAATACCTGACTTAGAGGCTGACTAGCCAAAAGAATTATGGAATAGAATCCGAGAAGAACAATGGAAGAGGAATGGAGTGACTAAGCCTCCCTTTGAGGAATTAGATGTGGAAGTTTACCAACCGAATCCCAACATGGAAGAAGTATATAAGGAAGTATCAAGACTAGACCGAAATAGAGAAGAAGCGCAGAGCATTTCAACCCTACCAAATTACATGGGAGAATGCGAAAAGGAATCCATGATAATCCGAGCACCCATAGTCCAGGGAAAAGGAAAAGGAAACTTAGATAAGGATTCACATAATCTAACGGAACTTAAGAAGACGAAGATACAATGCAAACTGACGGTGGAAGAATTACTTCGGGTTAAATCGCAAATATGGAAACAATTAGCAAGTCAACTAGAATTAGGGCAGTAGAAGGATGAAAAGGAAAACAAGGGAAAAGAAAAACTATCTAAGATACAAATCCCAGTTGATAAGGTGGGAGAATTTAGTGAAGGAGACGAAGGTATTACATGTCTACCTGTCACTTATAATGGGTACATGACCAAGGCTATACTAGACACAGGAGCAGGAGTAGGAATTGCCACCAAGGAGATTTGGGAGAAATGGGGAAACCCTGCCTTACGGCCCACATGCATGAAGCTCCAATTAGCAGATGGTCATGTGAGAAACCCTTAGGAATATTAGAAAGGATCAAATTAACCACCTGTGGAGTTGAATTTGAACACACATTAGCCATTTGTAAGTTCAAAAAGGCTAACAATTACAAAATGATATTAGGACGACCTTTCATGAGACAAATGTGGATCGTGCAAGACTGGGGACCAGATTCATTATACCTGCAACATCAAGGAAATACGACCAAGATAAACTTGCATACGTCTAATGTCAAAGTCAGGAATCTACCAATGTCCAACACTCTCACACAACTTCTCCTCATAATCGAGGTCTTACAAGATATTGTCATGAAACAATGGTGGTGCTACATAAGGGTGAGGCATTGATCATATGTAATAGATACATCACATAATATAAAGCATACACAAAACATAGCACTATTCATGGACGATGGGAAGGTAAAACAACTTGTTGATGTATTGCATGTTCCTAATATAACAAAGAACATAGTTTATGTTGGAAAAATGATTGACCAAGCATTACAAGTTAGGTTCAATTATGATGGTTTATATGTAGAAGAGTACAAACCTGAATCATCCAACCAAGCAATCAGAAGATCACAAAGGGAGAGTAAGAAGCCAATTAGATATGGGTATGACACTTCCCTAGTTACTAAGCACTCTATCTATCTTGCAAAACACTTGTCATTTGAAGAACCATCATCAAATGAAGAGGCAAAGACCAAGGAAGAATGGAAGGAAGCTATGGATGAGGAAATTGAAGCACTCAAGGAAAGAGATACTTGGGAACTAGTACCAAAGAAGGAGTCTATGAAGGTAATTGATTCTAGATGGATCTATAAGATCAAAAGGAATTCTGATGGATCAATAAGTAGGTACAGAGCTAGACTTGTGGCTACGGGTTTTGCACAAACTCAAGGAGTTTATTATGAAGAAACCTTCTCACCTGTGACCAAAATGCCAACCATCAGGGTATTGGTAAGTGTGGCTGCATCAAAGAATTGGAACATGTATTAGTTGGATGTAAAAAATGCATTTCTAAATGGCTGGATTTCAGAGGAGGTGTACATGTCTCAACCTCCTGGCTATGAGGACCCAAACAAGGTAACATATGTATGTAAATTGAACAAAGCTCTTTATGGATTGAAGCAGGCACCTAGGGCATGGAACCATAGGTTGACTACATATCTTCAGGATCAAGGTTTTATCATGAGTAAAGCAGATACTTCTCTATTCATCAAGAGAAGTAATTCAGAGGTAATATACCTATGTGTATATGTTGATGATATCATACTCATAGGTAATGGTGCTAATGGCATCAAGCAGATCAAGAATCAAATGATGAAGGAGTTCAAAATTAGTAACCTTAGATCACTAAAATATTTTCTTGGACTTGAGTTAGTCTACACTAACTCTGGAATTTATATTACTCAGAGAAAGTATAAACAGGATATGTTGAAGACATTTCATTTACAGGATGCCAAAGTAGCAAGTACTCCAATGGAAGTTAATAAGAAGTTAAGTGCTCATGCAGGTGATGTACTTGAGAACATTGCAGGTTACCAAAGCATAGTGGGAAGCTTGAACTATGCTACATTGACAAGGATTGATATTGCTTATGGAGTACGTGTTTTAAGTCAGTTTATGCACAAACCTAGGGCACCTCATTTGGAAGCTGCCAAAAGGATTTTGAAGTACCTTAAGGGCACTCAAAATCAAGGGTTATATTTTCCTTATACTTCAGACTTGGACATCAAGATATATTCAGATGCAGATTGGGTAGGTTGCAAAGATGATAGAAGGAGTACCTCAGGATCCCTATCCTTTGCAGGTGATAAACCTATATCATGGTCTTCAAAGAAGCAACCTACTGTTGCTTTTGTTGGATGTGTGTAGAAGTGCGAGAGACACACAAGGAGCACAAACGCAGCAAGACACACGGAGAAGATGATGGCTGGAATAGCTCTCTCCATTGATGATGAATTTAACTGAAGTAAGAGCTGAATAATATCCTTAGGTACAAAGTACCACCACATATGAGAGTATCAAATATGTGGTAATATGGGGAAAAAACCTCTAGCCAGCACTAGAGTAAAAAGTGCCCATGTATAGGGAAAAGGTTCACATCAAAGCTACTCGAGGAACACATAAGTGTAACAAACCCCCCTGTAACGAATGATGTGAACACATACAAGGAGTGACAAATCAGCCCCCACAAGGTAATAAGCCTAAAGCTTCGTGAAAAGCTTCAAACTTTTCCCGTGGAAGAGCTTTGGTGAATATGTCTGCCACATTATCTTGTGTAGGCACATATACCAAATCAATATCTCTTGCATGAAGGCGCTCTCTCACATAGTGGTAATGCACCTCAATACGTTCGGTCCGTGCATGAAACACTAGGTTTCGTGCAACAGCCAAAGCACTTTGACTATCAGTGACAATATGCGTAGCAGCATCAATCTCCATGCAAAGATCCAATAATAGGCATCTCAACCATATACACTCCACTGTAGCTATGAAAACTACCCTGTACTCAGCTTCACAACTTGATGTCGCCACTATAGGTTGCTTCTTACTCAACCAAGATATGCATGAGTCTCCAAGGAAAAAGAAATTACCACTAGTGGACACGCGAGTATCATAACAACCAGCCCAATCACTATCTATAAAAGCATGCAAGCATGGCTGAACATCTCTGACATAAAAGAGACCTAAGCTCAAAGTGCCTCAGAGATATCTAAACACACATTTCACTGCTTGCCAATGCTTAGTGCCAAGTCTATGCATGAATCGACTCAACTGGGAAACTGCATACTGTATATCTGGCCTTGTGTTGCATGCATATATGAGACATCCCACAACTTGCTAATAAAGAGGTGTCAAATGCATCACTGGAATCCTCAATTGAGAACCTGAATCGTGTCTCAACTGGTATGGAAACTGGCTTGCAATCCTCAAAGTCAAAACGCTAAAGTAGTTTTTCAACATACTTTGCCTGATGCATAACAATCCCCCCCCCCAACGGATACAAACTGGATGCCAAGATAGTAGCTCAAAAGACCAAGATAAGTGACATCAAAATTATGCTACAAATCAGCCATAAGAATGTCAAGTTTTGCATTACATGGCTTATTCAAGAGTATTTCTTCAATATAAAGAACAAGCACTATAAGGTCAGCCCCATTTTTGTGTACATAGAGTGTGCTTTCAATCGGACTACATGTGAAGCCAAGAGCAATGAAGTGCTTATGGATTTTGTCATACCATGCACGTGGAGCTTGCTTCAGACCATACAAGGCTTTATGCAAGCGACAAACCATATGCTCTTTCCCTTTCATAGCAAATCCAGGAGGTTGCTTCACATAAACCTCTTCTTGCAAATCACCATTCAAGAAGGCTGTTTTTATGTCCAATTGATGCACTTTCCAACCTCGATGGGTAGCCAATGGAACCACGGTATGAATGGTAGTCATGCGTGAAGTAGGTGCAAAAGTTTCCTCATAGTCAATGCCATATTGTTGCACATATCCTTTGGCAACCAATCTTGCTTTGTAGTGATCAATGCTACCATCAGATTTTCTCTTAATCTTGTAAACCCAATTTTTACCAATGGCATTCTTTCCTTTTTGTATGGAATCCATTTATGATTGCATAGCGCTCATCCATTGTGGATTGTCACATGCATCTTCAAAAGAAAGTGGCTCTTCATTACATGTTGTAGCAATAAGAGAATAATCCACAAAATTACTTGATGCATGGTGAGAGCTTGATCTTGTTCTACCAAGTAAAGGTGCACTCAATTTACTATCCTGCAAAGTTTGTTTCAGCCACTTTGGCATAGATTGTGCACTCTTGATAGACATGTGTTCATTATGTAATACATCTTCAACATTTATATCATGCATGGGCTGAATTTCATGCACATTTTCAGCCATATTTTGATGCAAATGTTCAACCATATGTGGCTTGAAATTTCCAACAGTTTTGACAATTTTTGGCTGAAATATTTCAGCCATGTTTGGCTGGAAATTCTCTACATTTTCAGCCCTATTTGGCTGAAACTTTTCAGCCCTTTGAACCCTCACTTGGCTGGTCTACATGGCCATATTCAAGCACACCATTTTGGAACAAAGGCATGAGTGTATCGAACACATCTTGTGAGCTAACTATTGGCTGTTTTTTGCATTCAAGTAGAGGGAAAACTGATTTTTCAACAAATACCACATCTCGACTCACAATAATTGTGTTCATCAATGGATGGTACAAAAGATATCCCTTACTTTCAGCACTATAACCAACAAATATACATGTTTTTGCCTTGTTATCAAATTTGTGACGTTGTTGTGATGGCACAAGAGCATATGCCAAACAACCAAACACACACATATGACTAACCATAGGCTTATGACCATTCCAAGCCTCATAAGGAGTGATGAATCTCAATGCTTTTCTATGGCAGTGATTCAACACATGGTTTGCACACATGACCGCTTCCATTCAAAACTTATCAAGAAGATACTTTCCTTTAACCATACATCATGCCATTTCAAGTAGAGTTCTATTTTTATACTCGGCAACACCATTTTGCTAAGGTGTATATGGCACCGTACATTGGTGTGAAATACCTCTTTCACGAAGAAAAGCATTAAACTCATGTGACATGTATTCACCACCATGATCCGTGCATAGAGTCAAAAACTTTTGTGAAGAAAAATTTTCAACCATAGCTAAAAATGCTTTGAAGCAAGAAAATACCTCATTCTTTGCTTTCATAGGATACGCCCATGTATGCGGAGTAGCATCATCAATAAAGGTAACAAAATATACATGCTTCCCAAAAGATGGAGTCTTGATGGGACCACATACATCACTATGAACAAGCTGCATATTTCTTGTAGTGTGTGTATGACTATC
This sequence comes from Ceratopteris richardii, assembly GCA_020310875.1. NCBI lineage: Eukaryota > Viridiplantae > Streptophyta > Polypodiopsida > Polypodiales > Pteridaceae > Ceratopteris > Ceratopteris richardii. Next base: position 126,972,929 of record CM035408.1, read on the forward strand.
TTTTGGAAAAGAAGCACGACACATTTTCCCAAGAATGCAACCTTCACATGCATGCTTTTCAATGGACTCAAGTGTAGGCAAACCAATAACCATTTCCTTCTTTTGCAAGTAAAGCAAACTATTGAAGTTCAAGTGACCAAAACGAGCATGCCAAAGCTCCATTTCAGCCATGGAAGAAGTATGAGCAACCAAGGCATTCGAGGCAGCCCTCTTGTATGTATCCATGTGATACAAACCATTACATAATGTACCGGAGATCACGATAACATCGCCATTGCTGAAATCATGAACCATACACTTATCATCAACAAAGCGTACATGAAGTCCAGCTTTGGCAATCAACGAAAGTGAAATTAAGTTCTTCTTTATACCAGACACATACAATGCATTTTTCAAGAGAATCACACCTCCGATTCTAGCCGTAAGCTCAATTTCTCCTACTCCAATGATAGGATAAGAGGCATTGTTTGCACACACCACATGTCCTCCTTTGGGTGCATCTTTCAAAGATGCAAAAAATCTTTTGCATGATGTTATGTGCTTTGAAGCACCACTATCAAAGAACCAATCCGAATCAACCTCACTCACAACCATACATATAGAATGCAAAGAATCAGCATAATGACATGTAACAACACATGCCCAAAAATCTTAATCCATCTTAGCTTCATCATTCTTTACATTTGCTAAATTTTTAGCAATAGACATGCCGGATTCCTTCTTTTCATTGCATTTAACAAGCTTTCTACACTCATCAATAGTATGACTAGCCTTTGGGCAATATTTGCATCTCTTGTTCTTTTGCAAATCACTATCATTAGAGGAATGAGTGGAAGAGGAAGCTTGAGGCTTTGGTTTTGATGAACCCAAAGTTGAACCATACTTGCTTTTCCCCTTTTGTGAGATAGCAAGTGCTTGCGTTCCCTCAATCAAACCACTCCTATTCACTCTAGATTGCTCTTCTTGCAAAAGAAGAGACAAACCTCATCAAATGCATACATATTAGGATTCCCTTTTGCAACCAAATGGAGTGTAGTAGCAAAGCTTTGAAAAGATCTAGTAATCCTTTCAACAATGTAGAAATGAGTGATGCATCTGGAATGATCTCATCTACATTTGCCGATTGCTCTTTCAAGTCCTTGATGCGTGTCACATACACATCCACCGACTCATTTTTCAGCCATACATACATCCTCAAGTTGCTTCCTCAAGTATGCAACACGTGCTTCATTACGCATGACATACAAAGAAGCAAGAGTTTCCCATGTCTGTCGTGATGTGGAACATGATCGAATGTGTGGAACTATATGATGCTTCACAGAAAGCGCAATCAAAGCATGAGCTTGAGCATCTTTTCCATCCCATCTAAGCTGCTCTTGTGTAGGTGGAGAAGGAGAAACCACTGTACTCAAAGAAGAAGCTCCATCTGTGACAGTAGACTATGAAGTAGAAGAACCTGTGGGTCTTCTATCTACATCTGCCACTATGTTCCAAAGTTGTTTAGCAACAAGAACATGCTTCATCATGTAAGACCACATCAGATAGTTGGTCCCATTAAGCTTATCTTCAGCTTGAAGCATGCCAAACAAGTCATTGCTATCCGCCATTTCACTAAGGAACAAGAATGTGAGAAAATCTTCACTTCGACGAAAGCTGAAATGAATGCTGAAATTTCAGCACCGTCACTCTGATGACGATTCTGACTGCATGAATGGCTTTGAAATGGGGGTAAAACCCTAGTGCACCTGGTGGAAATGTTTCTTGGCTGCTAAAATTCAAAGTTCTATGCTTCAAAGTCGATTTGCAATGTTGAAAGTGCACACACACCGCAACACGAAAAACCAAAACTTGAGAAGGAGCTTAACCTGCTCTGATACCACTATTGGATGTGTGTAGATGTGTGAGAGACACACAAGAAGCACACATAAGGAGCACAAATGCAGCAAGACAAATGGAGAAGGTGATGGCTGGAATAGCTCTCTCTATTGATGATGAACTTAAGTGAAGTAAGCCATATGGATCAGATTGTTATACACAGATTTGGGTTTGCATACTACATCTCCAATGATTTTTGGAGATAATACAAGCTCATTACATCTTGCAGCAAATCCTATTTATCATGCTATGACCAAGCATATAGAGGTCCACTATCATTATGTGAGAGAGAAGTTATTGAGCAAGGAAATTCAGATGGTTTATGTATCAACTAATATGCAATGTGTAGATTTATTGACTAAGGCATTAAATGGTACAAAACTTTGTAGCTTTACGTCAATGATTGGATTGCTGGACATTCATGAAGATTCAAGAAGAAGACCAAGCCAAACTATTTGGCTTGAGGGGGAGTTGTTGGTGCAAAGTTCAAGCCTACACATTTGTCTAGAAGTTCATGAATATTTGAAGCTCCATGGAAACCATTGCTCGGAAGCATCATTGTAACCACCACTAAACTCTTGGAGTTTATTAGTTGAGACTTTTAGTGAGAGCCAATGAACAATTCAAATTCAAATTTGAAATCACTCATCTATAAAAGATGTCACAAAACTTGCAAGTAGAACGCTCCATTTTCTCGAGTTCTTCATTACCACATTGTAAGAGAGTGAGGTCTACATTGTAACCTACACTACTCACCATCATTAGGAATTGATTATCAAGCCTATGATCTTGTACAACATTGTTCTTTAATACAATAGATCTACATTACTCATCTATGGTTTCTCTGTTATAGTCATTCATAACATACAACTTGTACTGCTCATATCGCAATCATTTCTCCACCATTTTCAATGTTCTATAGCATTTTTGATTCAGCTCCAAGTTATCTACATGCTCACAAATTTTGAAGACAATCCATGCAGCAGATTAGGAGAAAAGCATGTCGAAGCACTCACTGGTCAAATTCTGCAGAGGTCCTAAAAAATCGAGGGTAATGATTCAATTGCTAAGTTGATTTCTCTGTGTATAGTGCATCATTTTAAGTGATTGCACTTGGAATCATTAGCTTACTAATCTAATTAGATACCTCTAAAAGGAATTTTTCTAATTCCTACTTGTTGGTGTAAATTGCAAGCCTACACATTTGGCTCAAAGTATGCATTGAAGGTTACACATAACATGAAGAAGCATAGGAACATATGCTAGTGGTTAATTACCACTTTACCTCATTGTAAAAGTCAAATTGACTTAGAATATTTTGTAATAACCTACCAAAGTGAGTCATGGAAAAGTATTTCATTTGATTGAAGGAATATCTCCAAGCATTTAAGAGCTTGATCATAGGGAGCCAAAATTTGAATTTGAATTCAAATCTTTGCTCATTACATATAAAAGGAGACATGAAAAGTCGTGGGTAAGAGAGATCAATTCCCGAGTCTCATTCTACTGAGTTTGAGTGTGTGTGAGGTCTATACTATAGCCTACACCTCTTTATACCATTAGGAAATGTTGTTCATGCCAATGGGATTGTATACAAGTGTTCATTAATAGATACATTTACATCATTCATCTCTGAGTTCTCTGTTAGTCTACTCAAAAGTCTGTCAACTTGTCAAGGGCATATCTCGGTCAATTCTTCACCAAATTTAGTGATTCAAAGCTTGTTGGATTCAACTCAAAGTCATCTACATGTTATCAAAGTTTGAATTAATTCTATTCAGCCATTTCAGAGAAATCTGCGTCGAGGTGAACTCTGGTCAATTTTCGCTACAGTCCTAAAAAGTCGGGGGTATAGCTAAACTTGCTAAATTGATTTCTCTTAGCATAGTTTATCTTTTTACATCATTCTACTTGCAAATGGTAGCTTAATAAGCTAATTGAATACCCCTAGAAGGAATTTTATCAATGTCTACTGTGCTGGTCACATTGAGTAAAACATCCAGCAGGTGTCAAGACATAAATAGAAGGTTTTTTTGAGTTTGTGAACTTCAAAGTTATCTGTTTTGGTTCAATCAGTACACACATCACTTCCAAAGTACATAGGCCATTTTTTGGTGTTATTGGAAATCTAGGAAGGTCTACTTATCAAGTCTAAAGAAAAAGAGGGCTGGTACAAAGCAGGTTTAGCAGTACCTACTCAGTCTCTTGGAGCATCGATCCATCTATCCCAACAATGGTATCAGAGCAATAGAGGTAAAATGGGAGATGGTTTTCCTTCATTTATTGATAAATTGGACAGGAACAACTATCAAGCTTGGTCTCTAAGGATGAAGACCTACTAACAAGGAAGGAGTCTCTATGGATACATCTCAGGAGATGAGGAATTGCCCTCATTCAAAGCAAGAGGATTGCCAACCAAGGAAGAACAAGAAAAACTCAACACATGGTGTGCTAAGGATGCATTGGCAAGGTCATATTTACTCAACTCTATCTCTGACTTTCTTTTGCCACATATCAAAAATTGTAAGACATCCCAAGAAACTTGGGAAACCTTGTCATCATACTTTTCTTCCAATACAAGGGCTAGGAAAAATCAGTTGTGGATTGAATTCACAACACTAAGGAAGCAACCTAAGCAAGCTGTTTCAGAATTTGTGACCAAGATCAAAGATGTTGCAGATCAGTTAGCAAGCATAGGAGAAGAGATTGAAGAAGAAAAAATTGTAAGGCAAGTGATCAATGGAATCAAGGCTGATGACAGATGGGAAAGCTTCACCATTGCAATGGATCTCTACATGGACATGCATACTCCAGATCTTACAACTCTCATGGGACAACTATTTACACATGAAGAAAAGCTCACAAAGAATGGAGATACATCCAAAGGTAATAACTCTTCTGCCCTATACACTGATAAGAAGTCTAAGGATAAAAGCAAGAGCAAGAAGATGGAAGATGAAGGCTCTACCTCCCAAGCCAACTATGCAGGGAGAGGTAGATCTTCAAGAGGAAGGGGCAGAGGAGGTAAGCAAGGTAGGGTGAGACCCTATAACTCATCACCATGCAACATTTGTGGTTTATCAAATCATACTACAGATGAGTGTTTCAAGAATTACAAAAATCAAAGAGGAAGAGGCTACCAAAGAGGTGGATATTCACAGTCAAGAGGAAGTTTTAACCATCACCAAGGCCACAACAATAATTACAACAATAATTACAACAACAATTACAATGGCAACTACCAAGGAGGATTCAAAACCAGAAAGGACTACAACAACTACACAGAGGAGCATGATGACTCTCTTCTGATCATGAACATGACTTCAAAGTCAGGTACAAATGATGACCACTTATTCTACATTGACTCAAGGTGCTCAAATCATGTGGCTGGCAATGTGGCACTACTCTCTGATCTGGAAGAACCAAAAGGTAAACATCAAGTCCAAACAAGTGATGATACAAAGCATTGAGTAGTTAAAGTTGGAAATGTTAAGACTTGTGATGGTAATCAGAATTTGTTGAGCAGGGTACTCTATGTACCAACCATTACCAAAAATTTGATGAGTGTTGGTCAGATTGTAGAGAAAGGTTTGCAGGTCAGATTCAATCAATATGGAGCATATGTGGAGGACCCAAGACATGGGTTTAAGAGGATTGCTAAAGGAGAAAAATCAGGTAGACTTTTCACTTTTGAGTTGGAAGATACAAAGAATATTGCACTATACAGTTATAAAGATCAAACACTTTTAGAACTTGAGATTTGGCACAAAAGGTTAGGGCACATAGGAGAAAGAACCTTGAAACAAATGTGCAGGGACCAATGTGTGCTTGGGATACCTAATGTATCCAAGCAACATATGATTTACAAGTGTGGTGCTTGTCAATTTGGTAAGTCTCACAGGTTACCCTTCTCCAAGAAAGGATATATGCATGAAGACTACCTAGAGCTTGTACACATAGATATATGGGGACCTAGCAAAGACCCCTCAGTCTCAGGATCAAGGTACTATGTGTCTTTCATTGATGATTATAGCAGATGGACTGTATTATACTTCATGAAGCGCAAGGATGAGGTATTTAATTGTTTTAAGAAATATCTTGCATTAGTTGAAAACCAGACAGGAAGGAATTTGAAGAGGTAAGGTCAGATGGAGGAGGTGAGTACTTCTCCAATGAATTTGAAGACTTCTTGCAAGACAGAGGCATCAAAAGAGAGATAACCACAAGGTATTCTCCTGAACAGAATGGAGTAGCTGAGAGAAGAAATAGGTTAATTGTTGAGACAACTAGATCTATGCTTAATGAGAAGAAGTTACCTAATTATCTATGGGCAGAGAGTGTTTCTACTGCCACTTACCTCATAAACAGGTTACCATCTAAGTCACTTGATGGTATGACACCCTATGAAGCATGGCATGGTAAGAGACCATCATTGGATCACTACAAAATATTTGGATGTGTAGCATATGTGCACATTCCTTCTCAGATAAGAGGTAAGCTAGATCCAAAGGCTGAAAAATGCATTTTCATTGGGTATGATTTGAATAAAAAAGGTTACAAGTTTTATAATCCTACCAATAAGGGATTTATGGTAAGCAGAGATGTGATCTTTGATGAAAATGATTCTTGGTATGAGAATGAATGCAGGAAGGTTAAACTACCCTATGACTTGGAAGAGGAATTTCCAAAACTTGCAAAGGAGTAACCTACTCAGAATGAAGGCTCAAGTTCAGATGATGAAGACACTATCAACCTTGAAGAATTCAAGGCATGGAAGTCCAAGGGCAAAATGAAGATGAAGAAGCTTGAAGACATACCTGAATCTTCAACTCAATCAATGAGAAGATCTCAAAGAGAAAGCAAGAAACCTATCAGATATGGGTATGATACATCTCTTGTTACTAAACATTCAGTTTATCTTGCCAAAGATTTGTCAAATGAAGAACCAGGTTCATATGAAGAAGCAATAACCACATCAGAATGGAAAGAAGCTATGGATGAGGAGATTGAAGCACTCAAGGAGAGTGACACATGGGAGTTAGTACCCAAGAAGGATTCTATGAAGGTAATAGGATCCAGATGGATCTATAAGTTGAAAAGAAATTCTGATGGAGCAATTAATAGGTACAAAGCCAGATTGGTAGCCAAGGGTTTTGCACAAACCCAAGGCATTGACTATGAAGAGACATTTTCTCCTGTGGCCAAGATGCCAACAATCAGAGTGTTGGTAAGTGTGGCTGCATCAAAGAATTGGAACATGTACCAATTGGATGTCAAGAATGCTTTCTTGAATGGATGGATTTCAAAAGAAGTTTATATGTCACAACCTCCTGGCTATGAGGACCCTAAGAAGGTAACTTATGTTTGCAAATTAAAGAAGGCTTTATATGGATTGAAGCAGGCACCTAGGGCATGGAATTATAGGTTAACTACATACCTCCAAGACCAAGGTTTTGTCATGAGCAAGGCTGACACTTCTCTGTTCATTAAGAGAAGTAATTCAGAGGTAATATATCTCTGTGTTTATGTTGATGACATCATCATTACAGGTAATGATGTCAATGGAATCAGGTATATCAAAAGCCAGATGATGAAGGATTTCAAGATCAATGATCTTGGTTTATTGAAGTATTTTCTAGGGCTTGAATTAGTCTACACTAGTTCAGGGATATACATTACTCAGAAAAAGTACATACAAGATATGTTGAAGAAGTTTCACTTGCAGGATGCTAAAGTAGCAAGCACTCCAATGGAGGTAAACCTAAAGCTAAGTGCCCATGAAGGTGATGAAGTCAAAGACATTACAGGTTATCAAAGTATGGTGGGTAGCTTGAACTATGCTACTCTTACAAGAATTGATATTGCATATGGAGTTAGTGTGCTAAGTCAATTTATGCACAAGCCAATGATACCTCACTTAGAGGCTGCCAAGAGAATCTTGAAGTATCTCAAGGGTACACAGAATCATGGTTTGTATTTCCCTTACACTTCAGATATTGATATCAAAATTTATTCAGATGCAGATTGGGTAGGATGCAAGGATGATAGGAGGAGCACTTCTGAATATATTTCCTTTGCAGGTGACAAACCAATTTCATGGTCTTCAAATAAGCAACCTATTGTTGCTTTGTCTTCCATAGAGGCAGAATATAGAGGACTGGCTAATGCCACACAAGAAGCAATTTGGATTAAACTTTTGTATACAGAATTGAGCTTATATACTAGGTCTCCAATAATCTTTGGAGATAATACAAGTTCTCTTCACCTTGCAGCTAATCCTATCTATCATGCTAGGACCAAACACATAGAGGTTCATTATCATTATGTGAGAGAGAAATTGATAAGCAAGGACATTCAACTTACCTATGTGTCAACCAACATGCAATGTGCAGATTTGTTGACTAAAGCTTTGGATGGAACAAAACTTTGCACATTCAAATCCATGATTGGATTGCAGGATATACTTGAAGATTGGAGATGAAGACTTAAGCCAAAATGTTTGGCTTGAGGGGGAGCTGTTGGTGTAAATTGCAAGCCTACACATTTGGCTCAAAGTATGCATTGAAGGTTACACATAACATGAAGAAGCATAGGAACATATGCTAGTGGTTAATTACCACTTTACCTCATTGTAAAAGTCAAATTGACTTAGAATCTTTTGTAATCACCTACCAAAGTGAGTCGTGGAAAAGTAGTTCATTTGATTGAAGGAATATCTCCAAGCATTTAGGAGCTTGATCATAGGGAGCCAAAATTTGAATTTGAATTCAAATCTTTGCTCATTACATATAAAAGTAGACATGAAAAGTCGCGGGTAAGAGAGATCAACTCCCGAGTCTCATTCTACTGAGTTTGAGTGTGTGTGAGGTCTATACTATAGACTACACCTCTCTATACCATTAGGCAATGTTGTTCATGCCAATGGGATTGTATACAAGTGTTCATTAATAGATACATTTACATCATTCATCTTTGAGTTCTCTGTTAGTCTACTCAAAAGTCTGTCAACTTGTCAACGGCATATCTCGGTCAATTCTTCACCAAATTTAGTGATTCAAAGCTTGTTGGATTCAGCTCAAAGCCGTCTACATGTTATCAGAGTTTGAAGTAATTCTATTGAGCCATTTCAGAGAAACCTGCGTCGAGGTGAACTCTGGTCAATTTCTACTACAGTCCTAAAAAGTCGGGGGTATAGCTAAACTTGCTAAATTGATTTCTCTTAGCATAGTTTATCTTTTTACATCATTCTACTTGCAAATGGTAGATTACTAAGCTAATTGAATACCTCTAGAAGGAATTTTATCAATTTCTACTGTGCTAGTCACACTGAGTAAAACATCCAGCAGGTGTCAAGACATAAATAGAAGGTTTTCTTGAGTTTGTGAACTTCAAAGTTATCTGTTTTGGTTCAATCATTACACACATCACTTCCAAAGTACATAGGACATTTTTTGGTGTTATTGGAAAGCTAGGAAGGTCTACTTATCAAGTCTGAAGCAAAAGAGGGCTGGTACAAAGCAGCTTTAGCAGTACCTACTCAGTCTCTTGGAGCATCCATCCATCTATCCCAACACTACTGTGCTAGAAGCATTGAGCATAACAAGCAACAAGTGCGTGAACAAAAATAGAAGGTTTTCATTAATCCTTCGACTTGGAAGTAGTCTATTTTGGTTCAATCATTTCTCACATCATTTCCAAGGTACATAGGCACTTTTATAGTGTCATTGGAAAGCTAAGAGGGCACACAACTCAACTCTAAAGCTACAAGGGGATGATACTAAGCAGGATCTGGCAGTACCTACTCATTTCTTGGAGTGTCCATCCATCTTTCCCAATAGTATCTTACTTAGAGAAATTATATCAAAGACATTCTTTTCAAACTCAAAATGGGAAATTCAAAGATTGTAGGTACACCTATGGAGATGAACTTGAAGTTAAGTACTCATGAAGCAGAGCAAGTAGAAGATATAACTAGCTATTAGAGTCTACTTGGTAGCTTCAACTATGCTAAATGAACTAGAGTTAAGTGTCTTAAGTCAATTCATGCATACTCAAAGGAAACTTCACATGAAAGTAGCCAAAAGAATACTCAAATACCTATAGGGAACTATCAATGAATTTTTTCTATTGTTACACATTTGATATAGACATCAAGCTCTTCTCTCATGCTGATTGGATAGACTCTAAAGATGATAGGAGAAGCACATCTGGGTACCTCACCTTTGTAGGGAGAAAATAAAAGACCCAATCCACAGTTGCACTCTCATCAACTGAAGCTGAATATAGAAGATTTGCTAGTGCAACTCCGGAAGCAATTTGGATTAAGACCTTGTATTCTAATTTAGGTCTTAACTCATCTGTTCCTTCCATCTTTGGGGATAATATCAATTCCTTACATCTTGCTACAAACCTAATCTATCATGCCAAGACTAAACACATATAAGTACATTATCATTATGTTAGGGAAAAGATTACAAAAAAGGTGATTCTATTATCATATTTATCAAGTCATCAACAAATCATATGTACCAACTCATCAACAATGTGCAGATATGATGAGAAATGCAATGGATGGATTCAAGTTGAGCAGATTCAAATCAATGATTGGATTGTAAGAGATATTGAAGGATTGAAGACTCAAGCTTCTTAGGCTTGAGGGGGAGTTTTTAGTACAAGAAGCAAGCCCAACAACATTGCTTAAGTTCAAAGATTACTCTCAGTAAATCATTTCACAAGGATGTAGTCATATGAACCCATGTTTGTAAAATTTCAAAGGATAAATACCTTAGAATTATCATGATCGATTGTAAAATCTAAAAGTAGGAGGAACATCATGGATGACGAGAGCCAAAATCCATGACTTTATTTAGAATTCAAATTCAAATTATTCCTAAAGTTTAGTTTCACTTTTAGGTAGATGACTCATCAAAATTCAAATTCAAAATATGTATAAATAGACTACCTCTTAGTCTCAGGGTAGGTGATTCCTTTTGAGAGCCTTGTGTTGATGATATGGGCATACATTTTACTCACCTCAAGTGATTGTAGTCCTCCATATCTCCCTTGTGAATACTTGGAGTAGCTTGACATAGTAGAAATTAGTGGTCACAAGTGTTGAAGTTTGGTCTAGGTAACCATCATAGAACCAGCCCTTTTACTCTTGAAGATTCAAATATACATTATGGGCTTGCGATTAGTGCAATAAAACACACTACATTCTTGTGAACAATAATAAGAAATGATTCATGCAAAGCAAATGATTTTTCACTTAGACTAGGCAAAGAAACTTGCTATTTTTTTTTATTTATACAACTTCAAATGTTCCGTACAGCCAACCTGATTGTAATTGACTAAAAAACTTTTAGACGAAGTTGAAATATTAGTTTGAGTTGCTAATATGCACAAGAAAAAAATTTATAACCAAGCTATGCTTCAGTTATAACCTTGGCATCAAATATGGTGATCTCGACTTTTCAAGGATGTGTAGAGATAGACCCTGAAACCATAAAATCTATATTGCTCTCAATCTACTAAACAAAATGCTATAAAACATTGTACACATAGATTAGATACTAATTTCTTTCCAATGAGTGCTTAGTCAGAAAAATTAAATCATTTTTCAAGAGAGAACGAACCTTTGCAATTTGATAGAACTTGGAGATGATGGTGCAAAAAATGAAGAAGGGAAAGTAATGATCAAATTGATTTGTAACATTATGGTACAAATGATTGTGATTCCTTATATAAACTCTTTGTGAAGTGAACAACTCACTTACGATGAATTCAAATTCAAATCAACACATTCAAATCAACACAGAGGTAGTGTTTGTTATGATTGAAGGTCACTTTCCTACAATCTAGGAAAACTAAAAATCAAGTCTAACAACCTTGATTTAGGTGATTGATTGGTCACCAACCTGAATACTCATGGATTTTGGACTTCTCCTTTTATCCTTTGACATGAATAAAGTTCTAAGTTTTTACATGAATAAGAAATCCTTATGAGATACCATAAATGAACCTTTACAAGAATATAGATTCTCAAGGAGTATCCTATCACTATGACTCAATTCAATAATGAATTTAGGACTAGGATAGGTCCTTATCAAGCATGATGTAATCTTGATGATCTAACATCCCTCGTATCATATGTGATATATCAATATATATTATGATTCATATATTTTTTGTTCTCATTCTCTATATGTTGCTCAGTACCTTGAGGTACATAGTCAACTTGTGTAGTTCATGTTTGTGTGTGTGAGTATCCGATTTCCAATCTTCCACATGGATCACTTAGATAAGACCATGCATCTACATACAAAGTTTTATCAACTTTGGATGAGTAGATTTCAAGCTATGAATTTTTAAGAGTGATTGTATCTACATATCATCTTCTTCCTAAAAAGTTGGGATGACCCCCAAACTTGTTATACTTATTTCTCCTTGTATAGTGAGAATAAATTCATGAAATAACTTGCTTTAGTTAGCTAGACACTTTTGATTGAATGTTTGAAAAATCTCTCTGGTCAATTTGTACTAGGCTATGAGCTCTGAGCATTTTACTCTGTACCTAAGTCACAAAGCCTTAGGGACTTGTGCCAAAGAGACTAAATCTCGTCTGCCACACAAGTGCATATAGTGGTGGATTGACACACGCTTAATTATCAATCCGAAGAACTGACCTAACCAAACGTATGAGGATGTGTGCACCCGTGATGGGAAGTGAACTAATTCAGCTCACATGCATGAGAAAAGACTAACCTACCTCTCTAACTCACCTAACTACAGAAAGTGTCTGTCATGATACCACTTACAGTAGTTTTCACTAAATCGAGGATATCTCCAGCTCAAAACTCCAAATATGGCCAGTAGTGGGTTCTTTTCGAAGCTCTCGACGAGACACATCTATTGGTGGTAGTTTCACTCGATTCTAACAACTGTGCTTCAAGTTATGACCAAAACAGTGAATGGTGGGAAACATCTCACTCCACAACTCGTACTAGCTCACACACACACTACAGTAGCTCAAAAATAGTGGGGAGGGGTGACAACAGTCTTACACACACATTCCAAGCATTACACACACATAGAAGATCAAAGAGAAGATGAAAATCTGTAGGAAAGAAGCAAATTCGAAAATCAAGAGCTCTCCTTCTTCACAATGGCAAAAATTATCTACAAAGAGTCACAAAGTGACTTATATACATGTGCCCTAAAAATGGTCCTTTCATACAAGTGACCGGCACTTTATTGGCTAACCTCTATGTTCCTACTATTTTACAAGAAATATATTACGATGATTTGGGATTATGCATCTAGAGGACTCCTCTAGTGCATTTACATAGCTTGAGGGAATTTCCTAAGACTTTGAGGAAGAAAAATATGCTCATTAATTTGAAAAATTTGGGGCTCCTCTTTTGTGCCTCTTTGCTCTGCAACACTCTCCCCCTCTTTGTCTCTGTCGTCCCTTGACAGGCTTTTGCTTTTCATTTGTAGCTTGTTTAAGGCTTCTGAATACACGCACCCAGTGGTCGAAGAAGCGATAAGGACTGTCAGGCAATTTTTTATTTTATCTGAGGTATGTCCTTTGCTTCTATTTTCCCCTTGGTATTCCATACATCACAAATCAGGGTTGTTGTATTAAGTCGGGCAGCCACACACGCTATTAGTGGAAGGGTCATTACCTGCTAAATATCTTCTTGCACTTCTTCATGGATACTTCTTGGCCTTGATCCGCCCTTGTTACTCACATACCTTTCCTTGTTGTATTGCTTTGGGCTTGTTTGCCTTCTGCCACCGCACGCCTTAATTTATTGATCTCTACTCTCTTTTAAGAGAGCATTACGTTCTAGAGGTCCTATTTCTGAATCTTCTTTGTCATCCTTCAGAACCTGTTCCATTTCTTCCTACCGCACGCATCCAGTGGACGAGGAGACACCTCGGACCTTCAGATAATTGGTTATATTATCCGATGAAGTGTCCTATGTGTTCTGTCTCTCTCCTCGACTTGTTTTGCTTCATCGCCAGCTCCTCGTGGATGAGGAAGCTGTGTGCAGCCTCCCATGAAATGTCGTGGTTGTTATCTTTCTTTAATTCCACCCCTCAGGACCTGGGCCTTTGGCGTTGTTGCCTGATGCGTGCCCCTGCAGGGCTTTGGGCAGAGAGTTGTTCTTTTTCTTGATAATCTTTATTCTTTATTGATCAAATTTATTCTTTGATCTTCTTCTTCTTCTCTTTTTGCTTGATTCCCCTTCCACACGTCCCTCCTCCTGAACTCTGTCATCCCCGACAGGCTTTTTGTGGCGATGTGAGTATGTTTGGATGACTTGTTGCTCTCGTTGATTCAGCAGATTGGTGTGACATATCATGAACTCTTTCCATTGGCTTGACTTCACCCCATCCTCTGGTGTCTGTCTATGGTCTGCAAAGAAACTCAATTCGTAGGCCACCATCATAGCATTAAGATTAGAAGACATCTTTACAAAAACTTCAGAGTCGATTTCAAAAAATCTCGTAAAGAATGCTTCTTCAAATGTCTGCATGTAAGTGCTTGGCAAAAACATAATTCTTGAGTATATAGCCATAAGTGTTAATCGGCTCGGTAGTTGATAGATAAAAAATGAGAGCGTCGGGTCCCTGATTAATGTCGATGAAATTCAAAAAAGTATACTAAGCGTGCCATGATGGAAAGGAGAAGGGACCCTATGGTGATAGGAGATCACCCTTGGGTGGTAGGAAAGCACCAAATGATAATGCGTGGGAGAGATTGTTGGAAGGTAATAGGTGAATTATGGGTTAAGTGTCTCCCAACATGACCATGAAGGTTGGCATGGGGCAAGACTCTTTTCCTATCATGGGAGTAAAAGGAGATGTACAACAGGCAGCTGATGCATGATGGAAAGGAGAAGGGTCCCTATGGCGATAGGAGATCACCCTTTGGTGGTAGGAAATAACTGATAATGCATGGGAGAGATTGTTTGTACCATTTGTGGCTAGAGCCCCAAAACCTCTACAAGATCCCATTGTTCAACATAGGCAGCAGTAGTAGCAATCCATGTTATCGAATCCCTCTTGGGTGATGTTGGAGATAGATGTCTGCGGAAGCACGTGAACAGCACAAGGAAGAAGAAGAAGCTTGGAGCACAAACACACAATACTGAATGTATTACTAGAGAATGTACAAAGATTGATGGAGAGTGTTAATCTCCAAAAGAACAACCTACTCTTGTGATTAGAGCACCTCTATACCAAGAGTAAGTCAAAACCTTCACTAAATTAGAGGTCCAATCTCCAAATTATCAAAATTGAGAAAATCTGTGAAAAAGATAAAACACAGAAAAGTCTGCTGCACTATTTCTCCACATTGACCTATCAAACATGTAAAGTTTTTGATGAAACTTTGTATGAATCATCTCCTAGAGATTGCGCATCTCCTCCAAGTTAAACTACTTCAAAAGCCTTAGTATAACTTGAGAAATTTACTTCACAAGTTACCTATGTCCAAATCTGTACTTCTGAGAAGTCGATTTGACACCCCTAACTTCTTAACTTTGGTTCTCACAATGTCGAACCCGTTTTACAAAATGCTTCTAGCCATAAGTAGCTTATCTTTCAACTTAAAGATTAAGCCCTCACTCATGCAAAACTTTAAACTGTGCTGGGAGAAATGATCAAAACAATAACTTCAAAATCTGCACCTGTTTTAGGAACCTGTGAACACACTTCACATATGAATGTTCCTACACTTAATTCTCTAAGCCTGATTGCAATTGGAAGCTAAAACTTTGTACAGAGGTCAAACACCTTCCAACTTAGACTTGTACAAAAGCATTTCACGATTGATCTACTGTAGAAGGAGAACACACAGAAACATCGGGCGCAAGATTTTCAATTACTCAGAAAATTTTACAACTGAGTGATGAGAGCTAACTCAACTAACTTTTTCTCTATCTCATGACTTCTAACTTCCTCAATCTTGGCTTCTAACTATTGTCACATATGCTCTCATACATGCCCCGACTTTTCTCAAAGTATTTATAGATAATTTGTACAAGATTCTTACTCAAACAAAGATCTAAGTCACCTATGACTATACTAATGTATATATGTGTACACTTCTCTTATCCTCTGAATATGTCTTTCTTCCAAGCTTCAATAGTTGATCCTTCCTTCACTCTTTAACCTTCCAAGCCTTCAATTGGTGATTGGTCTGCACCAACAGCTCCCCCTCAATCATCAATTGAGGTCTTCACTATCTTCTTTATACCTGCCATGTCTTTGAACCTTTGTAACTTTGGTCCATCCAAGCCTTTTGTAAGCATATCAGCTATCTGATCTTTTGTTGAAGTATGGATTACTTCAATCTCTTTATCCATCACCTTCTCTCTTAGAAAGTGATACTGAATCTCAATGTGTTTGGTCCTGGCATGAAAAACAGGATTAGCAGCTAAATACAATGAACTCATGTTATCTCCATATATAATTGGTACCCCATGCATAATGTCAAGACTCTTCATCAAGGTCTTGAGCCAAATCACTTCCTTTGCAGCTTCAACCATGCCTTTATACTCAGCTTCTGTAGAAGACAAAGCAACTGTATGTTGCTTCTTAGAACACCATGAGATTAACTTATCTCCCACATAACACATGTATCCATAGATTGACCTTCTATCATCTGGATTACCTGCCCAATCTGCATCACTATAAACTTTGATATTTGTATCTGAGGTAAACCCATAATACAAACCTTCATTGAGTGTACCCTTAATGTACCTCAACACCCTTTGTCCTGCAATCCAATGTTCTTTCCTTGGGCAATGCATAAATTGAGACAAAACCCCTACTGCATATGATAAATCAGGTCTAGTTAGAGTTGCATAGATAAGACTACCAACCAAACTCTGATATTGTCTCATGTCCTTGAATTCTTCACCTCCATACTTACTCAATTTGTGATTCACCTCCATTGGTGTAGGTGCTACCCTGCAATCATCCATTTTAAACTTGATTAACAAGTTCTTCAAATACCTTTCTTGGGTCACAAATACTCCATGTTGAGTATATGTAATCTCCATGCCCAAGAAGTATGATAAGTCTCCCAAGTCACTTATCTTGAACTCCTTTTCCATTTGCCTCTTAAGCTTTTGTATTCCTTCTTCATCTGTACCTGTAAGAATTATATCATCAACATATATGCACATGTATATGAAACCATTTTCACTTGCCTTGACAAGCAAGCTACTATCTGCTTTAGACACCTGAAAACCAAGTTCTTTTAGGAACTTCACAAGTCTATAGTTCCATGCCCTTGGGGCCTGCTTCAAGCCATACAAAGCTCTCTTGAGCTTGCACACATGATCTGGATACCTTTTATCTCTGAACCCTTGAGGTTGCTCCATGAATACATCATCTGAAATGTAACCATTCAAAAAAGCATTTTTCACATCAAGTTGACATAGCTTCCAACCTTTACATGCAGCAATAGCAATAAGTGTCCTTATAGTTGTCATCTTTGCCACAGGACTATAGGTCTCATCATAATCAATACCATATGTTTGAGCAAAGCCTTTGACAACAAGTCTAGCTTTGTATCTAGACACACTTCCATCTGCAAACCTTTTTGTCTTGTAGACCCACTTGCATCCAATAATCTTCTGACTATTTGGTTTAGGAACCAAATCCCAAGTTTGATTCTCCAATAGTGCATCATATTCCTCCTGCATAGCATTCTCCCATTTTTCCTTACCTTTTGCCTCTTCATATGTAGAAGGGTCTTCATCTGTATTCACCATATAAGCATAATCTTTTGTGGCTAGAAATGAAGTATCATAACTATACCTTGTAGGTTGCCACCTATTTCTTGTTGACCTTCTGAGTTCTCCACTCCTTGAGGTTTCTGGCTCTTCACATTCAGGATCAAATCTTGGTGTCTCTTCCACTTCAACCTGCACTTCATTATTCTCTTGCTCATCAAATATTTGAACTTTTGATTTACCTTTTCTTTGACTCACTTCTTCTTCATCACCTGTATTGATATTGATTGTACCTGCATACCAAGTGCTTTGTTCATCAAATGTAACATCCTTAGAAACCATAAATTGCTTTGTTGATGGACTCCACAATCTATAGCCCATCTGCTTATCATCATAGCCAATGAAAACATACTTTTCAGCTTTAGGCTCCAACTTGTGCCTTAATTGTGATGGCACATATGCATATGCCACACACCCAAAAACTCTGCAATGATCCAAGGTAGGTCTTTTACCCCACCAAGCCTCATAAGGTGTCATACCCTGCAAGGCTTTACATGGTAGCCTATTGACCAAATAAGTGGCTGTATTTACAGCTTCAGCCCACAAATAATTAGGGCAATTTTTCTCCTTCATCATGGATCTTGCAAACTCAACAATTGTTCTATTTCTCCTTTCTGCAACACCATTTTGTTGAGGAGAGTACCTGCAAGTAATTTCCCTTTTTATACCTGCATTCCATAAGTAATCACTGAACTCATTTGAGAAATACTCTCCCCCTCCATCTGACCTTAGTCTTTTCAACTTATGACCTGTAATTCTTTCTGCATATGCATGATAGTGTTTAAATGTATTAAACACTTCTGACTTATCTTTGATCACATAGATAGTGATCCACCTAGTAGCATCATCAACATAAATCACATAATACCTTGATCCATTTATACTGAAATCTTTTGATGGTCCCCACACATCTGTGTGTACCAACTCAAGCTTCTCTGAGTACATAAAACCATGCTTGGAATAGGAATGTTTATGAGCCTTACCTAATTGACATGCCTCACATTTGTATGTCATATGTTGACCTGCAACATTAGGCAATCCAAGCACTGAACCATTGTTAACCATATCTTTAATACCTCTTTCATTGAAATGTCCAAGCCTCTTGTGCCAAAGATCTAACTCAGAGATCTTATGACCTCCATATGTGAACATAGCATGAACAATGTTGCCTTGAATCTTCAATGTAAATAATCTTCCTTCCTTTTTCCCTGAAACAATCTGTTTATACCCTTGGCTAGGGTCTTCCACATATACTCCATCATTAGTGAACCTTACTTCATATCCCTTTTCAACAATTTGACCTACACTTATCAAATTCTTAGGGATTGTAGGAACATACAAAACCTTACTCAATAAGGTGCTTCCATCCTTGGCCTTCACTGATCCAATTGACTTCACATTGTGCTTTGTGTTGTCACCTGTTTGAACAACATGATTAAAAACTTTACTTTCCAAATCAGTCATCAAAGATATGTTACCACTCAGGTGATTGCTACACCCTGAGTCAATGTAGAAGACTCTTTGATCTTCACTCTGCCTTTCACAAGTTGCATTCATTATCAATGTTGAATCTTCCTTTTGATCTGAAGCATAATTGTAGTAGGTGTTGTTGTATTGTTGACTTTGGAATCCTCTACCTTAATTTCTTCCAAAGTAATTCCTTCCACCTCTACCTCTGTAATTACCTCTTTGATTTCTGCCACCTCTTCCTCTTGAATTATAATTTTGATTGTATCCACCATTATTCCGATTATTATGCCAACAATCATTAGCTAAGTGATTTGTCTTACCACAAATCCAGCAAGCTTTGCCTCCATCTTTGTTGCTCCTGCCTCTTCCTCTACCTTTGCCACCTCCTCTTCCTCTTAGGAAGTTGGCTTGAGTAGTTGTTCCTTCATCTTCACCTGCTTGTTGTTTTCCTTTGCTATTCTTCTTCTTGTCCTTTGAGTACATTGCATGTCCTGTACTCTTGTCACCATCTCCTTTAACATCCTACTCAAATGTTAGCATATGACCTAACAATTGATTTAAATCAGGAGTGAAATGGTCAAGTGATAGTTCTGTAGACAAAATAAATGGCTTCCATTTGTCATCACCTCTCAACCCTGTAAGGATTTGCCTTACCAATTTATCCTCCTCAATGTCTTCATCAACAGCTCCTAAAGCATCTACAATATCTTTCATCCTTGTTACATAGTCTGAGATGGATTGAGAGGCCTTCTTCTTGAAGGTAGTAAACTCTGCCCATAAGGATGCCTTCCTTGACTTTGTAGTGTTCTGGAAATGCTCCTCCAAAGCATTCCATATGTCAGTTGCACTTTCAAGACCTCTAATATGAGGTAACAAGTAATCATTGACTCCCATATAGATAATGCTCCTAGCTTGAGCATCTTTCTTCATCCAATTTTTCAGATCTGCTAACTCTTCCCTAGTTGGAACACTAGGATCTCTGAACTCTGGCTTCTCTTCTTCTCCTGTGATGTAACCAATTAAATCTTTGCTCATAAGATGAGCTTCCATCCTCATTGACCATGCAGGATAGTTTTCCCTATCCAATTTCTCTATCTGTAGAGCATCTCCCATCTTGTATCCACCTGTGTATTGAAATCTTCAAGCTTTACAAACAATGTATGTACCTTTACTTCGAATTAGACTCCTTTTGCCTTTCTTGATGTCGAGTAGTCTTCTCCTCAGGCTTTTGACTCCAAGCTTTCACTTCTTAGTTCTTCAAATGTTGAACTTCTTGAATCTGCAGCAGTCGGGACCTTCCTTTCCTTGATTTTAATGTCTCCTGCTCTGATACCACTGATGGAGAGTGTTAATCTCCAAAAGAACAACCTACTCTTGTGATTAGAGCACCTCTATACCAAGAGTAAGTCAAAACCTTCACTAAATTAGAGGTCCAATCTCCAAATTATCAAAATTGAGAAAATCTGTGAAAAAGATAAAACACAGAAAAGTCTGCTGCACTATTTCTCCACATTGACCTATCAAACATGTAAAGTTTTTTATGAAACTTTGTATGAATCATCTCCTAGAGATTGCGCATCTCCTCCAAGTTGAATTACTTCAAAAGCCTTAGTATAACTTGAGAAATTTACTTCACAAGTTACCTATGTCCAAATCTGTACTTCTGAGAAGTCGATTTGACACCCCTAACTTCTTAACTTTGGTTCTCACAATGTCGAACCCGTTTTACAAAATGCTTCTAGTCATAAGTAGCTTATCTTTCAACTTAAAGATTAAGCCCTCACTCATGCAAAACTTTAAACTGTGCTGGGAGAAATGATCAAAATAATAACTTCAAAATCTGCGCCTGTTTTAGGAACCTGTGAACACACTTCACATATGAATGTTCCTACACTTAATTCTCTAAGCCTGATTGCAATTGGAAGCTAAAACTTTGTACAGAGGTCAAACACCTTCCAACTTAGACTTGTACAAAAGCATTTCACAATTGATCTACTGTAGAAGGAGAACATGCAGAAACATCGGGCGCAAGATTTTCAATTACTCAGAAAAGTTTACAACTGAGTGATGAGAGCTAACTCAACTAACTTTTTCTCTATCTCATGACTTCTAACTTCCTCAATCTTGGCTTCTAACTATTGTCACATATGCTCTCATACATGCCCCGACTTTCTCAAAGTATTTATGGATAATTTGTACAAGATTCTTACTCAAACAAAGATCTAAGTCACCTATGACTATACTAATGTATATATGTGTACACTTCTCTTATCCTCTGAATATGTCTTTCTTCCAAGCTTCAATAGTTGATCCTTCCTTCACTCTTTAACCTTCCAAGCCTTCAATTGGTGATTGGTCTGCACCAACAAAGATATGTAGCCCATTAGGGCAATAGGCGTATATACAAGCCGGGGGAAAAAAACCTCCTAAAGAGGGAAAAAAGTGCCCCGACGGTCCTAGAGTGTTCACACACATCACTACCTAAATATATCAACAAATCCCCCCTGGGAGTGATGCGGTGAACAAGGAGCTGGCACTCATGTATAAGGAAGTGCCAAGCTATGTGGAAATCACTCCACAAAAGGAAGTAAGCCCAAAGCTTTGCGGAAAGCTTCAAACTTCTCCGTAGGCAGAGCCTTCGTGAAAAGGTCTGCAATGTTCTCCTGCGTGGGCACATATGCCAAGCTGATCTCCCCAACAGAGAACCTCTCCCTGACATAGTGATAATGCACCTCAATGTGCTTAGTGCGAGCATGGAACACAGGGTTCCTCGCAACTGCCAGTGAAGATGGTGGTGGCAAATGACTCGCCAACACCTAAATCAGCCATAAGGCGTCTGAGCCACACACACTCAACAGTCGCTATGAAAGCTGCCCTATATTCAGCCTCATAACTGGAAGTGGCCACATTAGGCTGCTTCTTGCTCAACCATAATATACATGAGCTACCAAGCATGAAGCAAAAACCACTGGTGGACACACGAGTGTCATAGCAACCAGCCCAATCGAAGTCAGAAAAAGCATGCAAGTCTGGCGGTAGTGATCCCCCCTTGGGATAAAACAACCCAAGTAGCCGAGTACCACTCAAGTAGCGAAAGATGCGCTTAACCGCCTTCCAATGCGTGACTCCTGGGCAATGCATAAACCTGCTCATCTGTGAGACAGCAAACTGAATATCTAGCCGAGTGATGCATAAGTAAATCAAGCATCCAACAGCCTGCTAATAGAGAACATCATCAAATGCATCTCCAGCATCATGAAGACTCAATCATAAACCTGTCTCCATAGGAGTGGCAATAGGCTTATAGTCTTCAAGGCCAAAACGCTGCAATAATGTGTCAATATATTTCGTTTGACACAAAGCCATTCCACCATCAACGTGCATAAACTGAATGCCCAAATAGTGATGCAAATGCCCCAAATCAGACATCTCAAATGAGGCATGCAAATCAGCCTTAAAATCAGCAATATGCTTCTCAATAGGACTAGTGAGCAGCATGTCATCAACGTAGACAACAATGATCAGAAGCACATCATTAGCACGCTTAACATATAAGGTGCTTTCAGTTGGACTATTCTCAAAACCATGTGCAATCAGATAGGCATGTATCTTTTCATACCAAGCACGTGGTGCTTGCTTTAAACCATATAATGCCTTCTTTAACATGCACGGTTGGTTTTCATGCCCTTTCTGCACAAAGCCACGGGGCTGAAAAACATACACTTCTTCATGCAAGTCACCATTGAGAAATGATGGGCTGCAAGTGAAGAAATGCTCCGAACAGTAGTCATGCGACATGTAGGTGCAAAGGTCTCATCAAAATCAATGCCTCTTTCTTGTGCATAACCCTTAGCAACAAGCCTAGCCTTATACCTGTCAACTGTACCATCACGTTTACGCTTCAACTTGTATACCCACTTAGTGCCAATGGCCTTCTTGCCAGGAGGCAAGTCACATAAAGACCATGTACCATTCTTCATTATAGCATCATATTCAGATTGCATAGCAACCATCCAATTTTCTGAATTCTGTGCTTCATCAAAAGAAACAGGCGCATTCTCATCACAGAGACTAGATGCAGCCATAGCATAGCAATCTGATGCAAAGGAGGCACTATGAGAGCCTGATCGAGTACGATATGACAAAGGTGCATCTAATTTGCTGTCATGCAAAGTTTGCACCAGCCATTTTGGCATAGTTTTTGCCTGCTCAATATCAGCTCTCTCATCAACAAGTGCATCATGTAAATCTGCATCAGAAATGGAATGATCTGCATCATCATATGAAACCTGCAAAGGCTGAGAAGTTGCCTCATTAGGACCAGCACTAGACTGTCCACTTGTAAAAAGAGGCATCAAAGTATCATACATGTCTTTGGAGCTCACAGATGTCTCCTTAGTACATGAAAGCAATGGCTGAATTGCATCTTCCACAAAAACAACATCACGGCTAACCAGAATGCATTTTGTCTGTGGATGATACAGACGATAGCCTTTACTTTCAGAATTGTAACCAACAAAAATACATTTTACTGCTTTATCATCCAATTTTCTGCGATGTTGTTCAGGCACTAGTGCATATGCCAAACAACCAAAAACACGCAGATGAGCAACCGATGGCTTGCAGTCATGCCAAGCCTCATATGGAGTGATAGACTGAAGCACTTTAGTGGGACACCTCTTCAGTACATATGCTGCACACATGACAGCCTCAAGCCAGAAACTATGTGGTAAAGCCTGACTCTTGACCATGCACCTCGCCATCTCCATGAGTGACCTGTTCTTTCGTTCAGCAACTCCATTCTGTTGAGGTGTATACGGCACTGTACATTGGTGTTTTATCCCACATTTAGCCAGAAATGCATTAAAATCTGAAGACATATATTCCCCCCCTCGATCAGAACGGAGGGTGCCCATTTTACATGCTGACAGATTTTCAGCCAAAACCAAAAACTGTTTGAAGCACATGAACACTTCCGACTTTTCTTTGAGTGGATATACCCATGTATGCCTGGAAAAGTCATCAATGAAAGTCACGAAGTAAAGGTAATTTCCAAAAGAGGGTGTCTGCATAGGACCACAGACATCACTATGTACAAGCTGCAATTTCTACGTAGCCCGAACTGAACCATCTTTTGGAAAGGATGAACGCTGCATTTTGCCCAAAATACAGCCCTCACAAACATGTTTTCCAGGTGCCTCAAGTTTGGGCAAAGAGGACACCATTTCTGATTTCTGCACGCGTAGCAAACTAGCAAAATTCAGATGACCAAAGCGTGCATGCCAAAGCTTTGCATCTGACATAGCCTGAGAATCATGAACTGCACATGCCGAATCATTCATAGATCTTTCATAGTCTATGAGCTTATACAGCCCACGACATAAAATGCCAGAAGCAATAATAACATCGCCATTTGATAGATCATGAACTGTACATCTGTCATCAACAAATTTCACAACCAAGCCAATCTTGGCTAATGCAGAAACTGATAACATATTCTTCTTGAAGTACTGGCACAAATAAAGCATCTTAAAAGGTGAAAAAACTACCATCTGCAGTAGTCAGAATGATCTTACCAACTCCCATAACAGGATAAGACGAGTTGTTGGCACATGTGACAGTATTCCCTGTAGGGGCATGCTCGAGTGAAGAGAAGAAACTGCGCTGCGAGGTAATATTTTTGGTCGCCCCACTATCAAAGTACCAAACATCTGAGTCTACTGCAAACATGCACTGATCACGAGAAGATGGGTCAAAACTGCAGACAGTAGTAAACGCCCATTCTTCTTCTTGCACAAGATTTGCAGACTCTATTTTTGATGTAGAGGCCTCTGCAACAACCATTCCAGCCTCTTTCTTCTTTGCCTCCTTTGCAGCCAGTTTTGGACAGTTCTTTATGATATGATCATTTCCTTTACAATACTTGCAAAACAATTTCTGCTTTTCTGATTTCTTCTCATCTTTATCCTAGTTCTTCGATTGTGCAACATTTGCAGATTTCTGCTTACTAGTAGAAGAGCTCCATTTTCCTTTGCCCTTCTGATTAGCCAAGAAAGCTTGATCTGCAACACGCATAATGGACTTGTTCTGCCTGGACTGATCTTCCTGCAACAGAATAGAGACTAACTCCTCAAATGACAAGGCATTTGGATTGCCTTTCATTATCAACCGAAGAGTAGAGGCGAAACTCTGATATGAATCAGGAAGACCATTCAGAACGGTCTGCACAAGTGAGCTATCTAGTATAACCTCATCAGCAGAAATCAATTGTTCCTTCAGGTCTTTGATCTTTGTGAGAAAACTGTCCATAGAATCACCTTCATTCATGTTCTCACTCTCCAACTGTTTTCGGAGGTAAGCAACACGAGCCTCATTCCTAGCCTGGTACAAAGTGGTAAGTGTATCCCAAGCATCCTTAGCTTGGGATGCTTGGGATAATGGCATGTTTGACAGACAATACTATCAATGCATGTGACTGGGCATCTCTGCCATCCCACCGAATTTGCTCTGTAGTAGGTGCAACAGAAACAGCAGCACGAATAGGAATCTGCGGAATATCATCTTCGACACCATCTTCATCAGCTCCAGCACCTGTATTTGCAGTACCTGTCATTAGAGGTGTAACAGGACGTCTTTCAACACCCTGCACAATGTTCCACAATCCTTTTGCAACCAATACATGTCGTAGCATATACGCCCATAATGAGTAGTTGGTACCATCCAACGTATCCTCAACAGCCAACATACAGAATACATCACTGCTTTTAGCCATGGTCGGTGACTAAAATACCTTGATGCAGAAAATTGACAGTATCTCAAAAAGTTGAACAGAACTGCCCAGACGAGTTCTGCTAGACCTGTAGCAGACTTCGAGACGCTTAAACTGGTGAACAGAAGCTGCTATATACCTTTGGTTCAAAAAGATGAAATAGCCTGCACAAGCGCTGTGATAGTGCGTTCGGAGGCCGAAACGAGCTCAGATCGCGATTTTGGCACCATAAAGCGAAGCTGTTTTGATCTCGAAAACACGTCGAGTATGCTCAACAAAATTCGTGCGATTTTGAGACTGCAAACGGAGGAGTGTCGACGGCGCCCTAGATGAAGCGACGACCTGCTCTGATACCAATTGTTGGAGATAGACGTCTGCGGAAGCACGCGAACAGCACAAGGAAGAAGAAGAAGCTTGGAGCACAAACACACAATACTGAATGTATCACTAGAGAATGTACAAAGATACGTAGCCCATTAGGGCAATAGGCATATATACAAGCCGGGGGAAAAAAACCTCCTAAAGAGGGAAAAAAGTGCCCCGACGGTCCTAGAGTGTTCACACACATCACTACCTAAATATATCAACAGGTGAGGTTTACAATTAAATAATCCAAACTACCTGCAGTTGAATAAGTCTCAAGAAGGGTAGTTGTAACCATCAGCTCTATTTCATTCTCCATAGGAATAATATGAGGATGGACTACTTTTACCTCTGGCATGGATCCTATTGTCCTACAGGCTAGCAATGCACTTACAAAAACAAAGTCATCTAGCTCTCCATGAATTAGGAAAAGGAGCATGGAAAGGAGGTAGCTGTAGAAAAAGGTGGGGAAATGAGAGATCTGAGTATTCTCTGTTCAACGTTCATTAGTTGAACTGTATTATGTATGTTGAAGCATCTACTGATAAAGAAAAAAGAGTTGTCTGTAAGAATAATATGAGGATGGACCACTTTTACCTTGATCAAGGATCTATTGTCCTACAGGCTAGCAATGCACTTACAAAAACAAAGTCATCTGGCTCTCCATGAATTAGGAAAAGGAGCTTGGAAAGGAGGTAGCCGTAGAAAAAGGTGGAGAAATGAGAGATTTGAGTGTTCTTTGTTCGACATTTATAATAAAAAAAATTGAACAGGTCAATGAGGAGGATTACCACATTCACTACAGGCTAGCAATGCACTTACAAAAACAAAGTCATCTGGCTCTCCATGAATTAGGAAAAGGAGCTTGGAAAGGAGGTAGCCGTAGAAAAAGGTGGAGAAATGAGAGATTTGAGTATTCTTTGTTCGACATTTATAATAAAAAAAATTGAACAGGTCAATGAGGAGTATTTCCTTCAGATGTGGGAGAAAGCATTGTTGGCTGATGTATGGTTGGACTCAGAGTAATCAATCTAAAGCTTAGATGCATGGGAGAAAATTTGCAATAAATCAAATCAATGATGCAGATCATAAATGGGAAGAGAAGCCTATTGATTTCTTATTATCAACAACCAATATAAGAATTCTGAAGTCTTCTTAAGGCATTGTGGATGGACGATTGGAGTGAAAACACAACCAATGGTCCTTCGCTACTTTTGATTATGAGCATGCTACTGTACAACTTGTCGCACCATCTGAGTCTACTCATGTTGGGGAACATATTCGATTTACTAGATTTGAAGGGCAAGGTAGAGCGAAAAGGTGATGAACTTGGTGGTGGTGATCCTCTGCTTTAGTGATGTAGTGGCCAGGAGTTTAAAAGGGAGTGATAGCATTGGTTGGATCTTCAGTGATTACACTACTTCACCTTATGGCGAACCATTCAAGAGTGGGAGATACCCTGAGGTTTGTCTATACTATAGTGTCCACAATCTAGCTAAAGTAACTAAATCAGATACGAATCATGCTCTTCGGGCAGCAACACACCTTACCTAGATGGAGATATGACGATTGAATTAAAAACATCAGATTCTAAGTACTTCATCTATTTTGTTTTGGGTCATTGCAATACAGGTAGTGGGGAGTAGCAGCATAGAGGAGTTTAAGAAGGGAGTTGTTTTGGATAGTTTTTGGGGTTGTAGCCAATCTTGGAGCTCTTGCTTCTTTTGGAGGAACTGAGGAAAAAAACAGCCATCATCAGAGAGAGATCGTTTAGGGAAAGTAGAGGAGCCAAAGGGGCTAATTGCAAAGAAACGAGGGCAAGAGATAGCTGCTTGAGAAGAAGACGGATGGCTTTTGTGCATATGCCAACATGATACTCTAGAACTTGTCCAAAGAGTGGAGTCGAATCTTGCAAGTAAGGCTCATGAGAATGCACTACAAGGATCAATCCAAAAGAAGGGTGTTGAAATAAAAAAAAAGAGCAAGGGAATCTTCTCACATCATAATTACGTGAACATAGAGAGCAACATGGAGATGATCATCGTAGTAAAATACAGTGCTGGCCAAAAGAGATGAATAGAAATGTGAAATGAATGGAGATCAGCCATTGGGAAAGGAATTATGGACCAATGCTAAGCTCAAGCTGATATGTGTGTGTGCTTCTATGTATTTGTATGTCTGGAGCTGACAAATATGTGTGTGTGTATTTATAGATAGAGGGTTAGAATTTACATTAATATATACATAGATACACAAATTGACATATGGAGGTGTGGTGCTCTTGAAGGGAAAAAGATAGATACTAACTGAAGTGCATTGTGGACAGGTGATGGTAAGCCATAAGAAAGTGGAAAAACTTAAGGACAAAGGAGGTATATTCAAAGATCTTCACATAGAGGAAAAAGGAGCCTTCTCAAAATGGGTCATGATACCTAAGTCACTTCATGTGAGAGTCATGTGATATAAGTCTATATGTATGGGTGGTTGTTTGTGTATATACGCTTGCTGAAATATATGTTTATGTGTACAAGTGTATGTATGTACATGTGTGCATGTGTGTTGCCATTGGAATGTATGTGTATGTGTGCATGCATGTATATACATGTGTGGCTTCTATTGGAATGCATGTGCATTTGTGGTTGTTGTTATGTGTATGTGTGTGCACTGAGCATGTATTTGGGTGCAGAATATGTGCATGTGTATGAAAGTGCATGTGTATGTGCATTGTGTACACATCTTTGTGGTTGTTGATATAAATGTGTGTATATGTGGCTGCTTGTGTGTGTGTGTGTGTAAAAAATATGTTTGTGTGTACGAGTGTGTATGTACATGTGTGCATGTGCATGTGCTGCTATTGGAATGTATGTGTATGTGTGCATGCATGTATATACATGTGTGGCTGCTTGGAATGCATGTGTATGTGTGGCTGTTGTTATGTGTATGTGTGTGCATTTTATGTGTGTAAGATACGTGTGTGTGTATGTGTGAAATTTGCATGTGTATGAAAGTGCATGTGTGTATAGAAGTGGATGTGTATGTTTTTTCATGTGTGTCGTTGTTGATATGTGTGTATGTGTGTGGTTGTTGCTATGTATGTTTGGAATAGAAGTATATGTGCATCCATGTATGTATGCGGCTAAATGATCTGTATCTATATGTATGTGTATGTGTGTGTATGCATGTAATACGTGCATCTGTATGTGTATGCATTTTTATTTGTGTAAATGTTGTTGGATCCTATGTGTGAGCGCTATGTATTGTACAGGCATGTATGTGTCTATGTGTGCGTGTGTTTGTTTGCATACAAATATGCATGTGTATGTGTGTGGATTGTGTATGCATAAGTGTGTAAAATGTGTGTATGTCTGTGTAAGTGAATGTGTATGTGTGTGCATGTGTATTTTTTAGTATGCATGTGTATATGTGTGTGGCTTTTGGTATATTTGTGTGTAAATATATTTTATGTGTATGTGTATGTGAGTATGCATGCATGTATGTACTATGTCCATGTGTATGCATATATTTGTGCATGCATTTATATACATGTGTGGTTGCTATTCGAATGCATCTGTATGTGTGGCTGCTTTTATGTGTATGTGTGCAATTTGTGTATATGTGTGTGTGTGTGAAATTTGCATGTGCATGAAAGTGCATGTGTGTATAGTTGTTGCTAGAATGCATGTGTATATGTGGCGAGAATGCACGTGTATGTGTGGCTGTTGTATATGCTTGTGTGTACACTAAGTATGTGTTTGGTGCAGAAAATGTGCATGTGTGTATTTGAAAGTTCTTGTGTATGTTCAGTGTGTATACATATGTGTCATTTTTTATATGTGTATGTATGTGTGGTTTTTTTTCTGTGTGTGTGTGAAATATATGTTTATGTGTACAAGTGTATGTATGCACATGTGTGCTTCTGGTGGAATGTATGTGTATGTGTGCATGCATGTATATACATGGGTGGCTGCTATTGGAATGCATGTGTATGTGTGGCTGTTGTTATGTGTATGTGTGTGCATTCTTTGTATGTATAAGATGTGTGTGTATGTGTGAAATTTGCATGTGTGTATAAGAGTCTATGTGTATGTTTTTTCATGTGTGTCATTGTTGGTATGTTTATGTATGTATGTGGTTGTTGCTATCTATATGTGGAGTAGAAGTATATATGCATCTGTGTGTGTGTGTGAGTTTAAATGACATGTATATATATATGTATGTGTATGTGTGTGTATGCATGTAATACATGCATGTGTATATGTATGCATTTGCATTTGTGTAAATGTTGTTGTAATCTATGTGTGTGCACTATGTATGTCTACAGGTATGTTTGTGTGTCTGTGTGCAAGTGCATTTGTGTGCATACGAAATATGTATGTGTATGTGTATGCATAAGTGTGTAAAATATGTGTGTATGTCTGTGTATATAAGTGCATGTGTATGTGCGTGCATGTGTATTTTTTAGTATGCATGTGTGTGGCTTTTGGTAACTTTGTGTGTAAATATATTTATGTATGTGTAGGTGTATGTGAGTATGCATGCATGTATGTCCATGTGTGTGTGTGTGTGTGCGGATGTGCAAGTGTGTGGATATTGTATGTGTGCATTATGTGTGTGTGTGTGTGAAAGTAGACAATGCCAGTGTGATTGAGAATAGTGAGAATCTGAGCTCAGAGTGAGTGAGCTCAAGCCAAAATTTGGAGTTAAAAGGAGTGCTGAAAAATAGAGAAAATTTTGAGGGTGGTTGTATGGTCTCTACAATTATTATAGAGTTGCTTTGTAGCTTTATCGTTGATTGTACTATTGCCTAGATTTCTATAGTTTTAGGGGAGGTCATCATAATCACCCAAATTTGTATATTTAAAATGAAAGTAATCATCTAAATTCGCCAAACTTTTTATAATTATAATATGATATAGTTATAGAATTTCACCCATATTTATATACTTTTGAGTTAGAGGGGTGGTCTTAATTTTTTCCCTAGTGTGCAACTTCCTAACATTGGCACTCTTAAGGAGGAGTTCTGGTAGTTCCTTTGTCCTTGTACTCCTGATTTCTTGGCCACTAACTCTACAAATTCCTCCACATTACTCAAACTAGAAGTCTCATTGCTCCTTGTATCCTCTGGTTTGGTGGTATTTTGTGTGGTTTTGAGATCCTCAGCTAAGTTGTCTTCCAAATCTATGCACTCTTGAAGGCACTCACAAGGTTTGCAATCGTTTTACATATACTAAGATTCTCAATGTTCCATTGGTTAGACCTTCTAAAAATAGGGATATCATTTTCTATTGAGAAGGTCTCTCTATCATAGGGCATCGGTCTACGTACTGATTAAATCTTCTTGCTGCATTTTTTTACTGTCTCATTAGGAGCTCATTTGAAACCATGTAGTAAGGATGACGAATTGTGCTTGATCCCTTGCTTAGTGAATTCCCTAATAAATTCTTGGAAGAATTATTCGATATTTCCAAAGTAGTTTGGATCCAATGATTGAAACCAAGTTAAGGCTATTCCAATGATGGTTAGCCCAAAGGATTCATATTGCACAAAAAAGTCATCCACTTGCGCCACACGCAACACGCTTGAATTTTTCAAGGTGTTCATAGGGCTCTCCTGTGCCACCGTAACGATTTCGCATACATTTGGCCACTTGAATTGGTCTCAGTCTTCTGATTGGCTCCGAGGATTGAATTATGATGGGAATAGCGGGTTTTACTAGTTGTATTCCAGCTCCTACACCTTGGGGTGGTTCTGCCCTAAAGGTGGTTCTATTCATATTTCCCATTCCTTAGCTAGTTTGGTTGTGGAGGTTAATTCCTGGCGTGGTGAATTGCTTCTGTGGTCTGTTGGGTATACAACGTTGGCTTGTTTGTCATAACATCGCATCTTCCGTTCTTTGCTCGGTCTCGAATGGGTTTTGTGAGGTAGTTGCGTGATCTCTGAGATGGAATATAGGCAGACCCACATGCTTTAATCTCGACCCATCCATTTCATCTACCAACCAATATCTCCTTTGATTTTGGTCTAGGTATGCAGCTCTAGATGGATTTTCCAGATCCCTTAACTCGTATATAGTTGTTGGGCTGATGCCTTCTCCTTGTGTCAGTGAATCAGTTTGTAGGAGTAGGTTTGATCCATGTACTAAGTACACATCCACAGATAGTCATCTTGGGGTATCCTGCCCCCTCTCAATACTTGAGTCATTACTGACTTTCCCCTTGGGGTAGCCACCATATCTCCATTGTTGGTTCTCGTAGAAGTTCCTTGTCCCTCTAACTCTCCTCTTTCGTTAATATGATCAGGTTTTTTGGTTACTACATATATCTAGCCCATCTTGTCCATGTAAACTCACCTTCGTACTTGATAGCTGGTCTTGGAGCTATTGCTAATTTTGTAGCATTTATCATTCTTGCTACTGACCCTATGTAGACGGTCGAGGTAGATGGGTATTCCTTGCAAGTTAATGGATATGTATTGAAGATACATCATATTCCCCTTCCACTGTAGACATAAAACCTTTCCTACGTACTGAACTATGCATGTCTTTAGAAGCCATGAATCTCTCCATGTTAAAGGACACTTTTGACTCACACGTCTGTGAACTTAGCATGTAGTGATAACCACAGAGTTGTGAGCCCACGACTTGGTTGTATGGTTGACACAAACCTCAGATGACTTGATACTTTATCTATCTTTTTCTAGGTGTCTACTTGATCTCAGGTACATAAGCTTTGTCTACTATTCCAAATTTTCCCTTTGTATTGCTCAAAATTCTTTGGAACCCCTTGCTTCCTAGACCCACCTGAGGGTCAACTTCAAAATACTATATGTAATAACCCACGAGCTTTCCAACGAACCCAAAATCACAAGAGATGAATTTCATATGAGAAAGTTATGCCACTTCATGGTTCAAGGGTTTAAAATAGGGAAACAAGATCTCTATGGGAGTGCTTCAGAACAGATGATACGATAACCTTTTTTCCACGTTAACTGATACCACTACGAATGATACCACTTCAGACGATATGATACCACCAAGGTGATACTAACTTCTACAATACGATACTACTGGCAAGACGATACAATACCAAGAGATCTAAGGCATGATATGATACCAAGTTCTACATGATAGGATACCTTCCAGATGATATGATAGCACTTACACTCACGATACGATACCGCTAGGTGATCATGATACATACCATCGGGCTCATGGAATAAGAGACGATACGATACTAAGTTGGCGATACGATACCAATCATGCATGCGATATGATATGGCTCGGTCAACGATATGATACTGTGATAGACACGATACGATACCAAGTGGATTGCGATACGATACCACTGGGTGACCACGATCGCAATACCAGCACTTGATGATATGATACCTTGATGGTATCGCAATACCTCAAGGAGGCAATACAATACTCGACAAGTATCACGATACACGGGAGTTCTGGTATCATGATACCAAAACTCAACCGGACACGATACTTGGAGTTTTTGGAGTCCAAATTCAAAAATTTTTGTGGATATGTGTACCTTATGCCCTTCCTCTCACTCTTATGCTTACAGATACAAAAAATCTCACATATTCCACAATATTGCACTCACGATACCACACACAAGTAGTCTCAGTCTGAGTGATACTTCACTTAGTTTGTGATTTTTTGAGAGGATTTCAAGATTATTTCTTCAGTGTTTCAGATCTGAACTCCCTCTATGCTTCTTTCTCGCAGCTGCAGCTGAAAAATGAGGTGAATGTATAGGCAAAAGAGAAGAAAATCTGAGAAGATGAGGATGGGGGAAGATGATGGTGATGATGATGATGATGAAGGAGAAGAAAAACTTAGAAACTGAACTAAAAATGGTGATTTTTTTACCTTCCAACATCGCTACTCTACATCTTACTGTCACACGCTCGTCCTCCAAGCTCTCTCCCTAGCAACGGTGCCAAATTTGGTGTCACTCTAGGACAATGGAAAGTACCAACATGAGGAGCTCCACCTCATAAATGTCAATCTTCGGAGATGTGAGGGTTGGTATGAAGACCGTGAGCAAGTGATGGCACAAGTGTGTGAGTGAAAGCACACAAGCATGCACACACATACACACACACACGCACAAGGTAAGAGCAAAGAGTGGAACAATGAAAGGAATTTGATTACAAAAGAACTTTCTTACAAAGCTAAAATCTACAACCAACTAACCCGAAAAATGAGCTCTCCAGCCCGTTTTATAGTTTTTTGATTGGTTTTGGCCTTGTCCAGACCTAATGCATGACCTAGTTAAAAATTAGGTTCCAAGGCTTATTTGGGGGCTCAAACAGAGTCTAAACATTACGGAAATTGGTACGATGATACTTCTAATACTCTTCAAGCTCAAGGACTCCTCAACTTGAACAAAATGGAGTTGCAAACATGTGAAATGGTATTTACAATGGTTAATAATGATGAAAATCACTATTTTATAGGAATTTCTTTTGAAAATTTGACATGTGCTTCTTGGAGCTCCCTACATGCTCCTTCTTCTTGCGTGTCCACTTCCTTGATGCGCTTTTGTGCTTGTGCTTGACCTTGATTGTCAACATGTACCCATGTATACACATCACTACCAAAATATATCAACAAAGGAGTCTTCATTCTGAATCTCCAAGCATGAAAGTTATTATTCTCCAACTTATTGATTCCAAGTTGACTCGTTCCATTAGCATTTTCCATTTCTACAACAATTTACAATACTACAAAAATAATAGAAGCAATATCTTTATTTCAACATTGTTGCACTATGACTTGACAATTTGTACTTAAAAAAAAAGAGTTTTTTTTGTATCAACCATACACTAAATCACTTGAAATTACTTGGGAGACGTCCCAAAGAACACAATTTACAATTTTTTGAATCAATCTACTTTTGTAATGGATCTCACCTTGTGGGCTCAAAATAGAGTTCAAAGATGGCTCTAAAATAGAAATATGAGAAAAAAAAGTTCCCCTAAAGTGATAATGCCAAAAATAATTTGGTGCCTTCTACATGCCTTCCATGCCATCTCGTGGACTCTTCAAAGTCAGGCTTCTTCATGAGCTCTCTATAAACACATTGGCTTTGATACCATGTCAAGAGGATGGAGATAAGGAAAAGAGCTCTCACAAACTCTCACACATAAGGAGAGGATCACACACAAATTGATGCATGGAAGAATGGTCGTCTTCTACTTCTTCTATTACATAAAGAGAATATACAAGAATGGCTTAATACAACAATATAACTGATACAATATATAAAGATCAAAACATATGGAAAGCCAAAATGTTGAGGAACAAATGAGTTGGAAAGAGACAAAGGTGCCATCACTCTTGGTAGATAAAAAGGATGAATCTCACTAAAAGTATCCGTGACATATTTTGGCATAACCACTATACATGTCAGAGGAACGAAAAGTGGTACAATCATCACATGTTGAGTTTGATATTTCAACAATTGGGCCCCTTTCATGCTCTATGTAATTCATACTTCTAGAAGTAAGATTTTTCCTTCTATTCCAATTTTTCTTTGATTCTCATGACTTGCTAGGTTTCTACCTAATAGATGGTGGGTGGGTACACAACTCGCACCCGAGCAGTTAGATCACCTAAAGAGTGCCATAAAGAAGTATGATAGGAAAGGATAATCTAATCATACTTCTCAAAGACCAATCACTCCCATACCCTTAACTCTTCCTATCACATTTGCCAAAGAACTTGCCCAGACTCCTTCCCAAGAGAAGACTAGAAGAGTTTCTAAATCCACCTCCAACACTTCAGAACCTAATCAATTGCAAATGGAGGTTCTTAAGAATATTTTGTTAAGAATAAACATTAAATTTCCTACTTTAAAAGGTATGCTACAAGAGGATGCAGATGATCATGTGAGGAGATTTATCTCCTTATGTGATTGATGTGCATTGTAGAATAGAGAGGATGCCATTCTACCCATGTTCCTATCGAGCCTTGATAGGCTCATAGATAAGTGGTATGACCAACATGCCGATGTTCACTTTTCCACTTGAAATGTCTTGAGGAATGCCTATTGCCAAATTTTTCAATAAAGAAATTCTTTAGACAGAGCTTTGGATGAGCTTGAGAACCTAAAAATCCAATGAGGTGAATCATTTCATGAACTTTATACATGTGCAAAAGCTTGCTTGCCTCATTCACCAAGTGAATTTTTCTTGAAGAATTGGATTGAGAAGGCCTTAACAAAGAACTCTCAATTGAAAATCTGAGAGCCCTAAAGGCTTGATGCCATATTGGAAGAGTTTGTGGAAACAACTTCATGCATAGAGGAAGCTAGGGTACACTTTGAAGGTGGTACCACACCTACCTACTCTAGCTCCATGGACCTAATTGAGCAACTTAGGATGGTTTCAATGAGAATTGGAGGATTTGCACAACGCTCAAGAAACCAAAGAAAGTAGAATCCAAGATATGCAACAAAAGTGCCCATTTAGTTATGGAATTTCCAAATAAGGTAACTTTCCAATTATGTGGTAAGTACATTCATGAAGCTTGTAATTGTCACTTTGTTAAGAGAGAACGTCAACAAGGTAACTCTCAGGTCCCTGATACCTTTTATGCTAGCATATGAACTCCACAAAATGGGGGCTAGAACTACCCAAAATGGACGACATATGCAAGGTATTTTATGTGCTATTGATGAAGGGAATATGGACATGTACAAAGTAACTGCTCACTACCAAAAGGTCTATTAACTTCTCACCATTATACTGAGGCCAAAGACCACAACATGTGAGACTGCTTGTACAACCTTCTTGCTCCTAATCACATGATATAAGTTTCTCCTCAAGAAGGTATGGCTCCACATTTTTCAGATGTTTCATTCTTTATGGCACCTAGGATGACTAGGGCATCACAAATGAGTACAACACAAGAAGAGCAATGAAGGCAAAATGAGAAGAAAGACAGAAAGAATGCCAACACAAGAAGGGAGGAGGCAGTAGTAAACGATTATGAGAAAATGAAGGAGATGTTGAAGGACCAACTCGTTCATGCTCAAACTTGTGGAGTTATTTTTTATACATTCAATATTGTGTTGTGCTCCAAGCTTCTTCTACTTCTTCAATGTGCTATTTGTGTGCTTCCCCAGACCTTCTCTGGTATCAGAGAAGGTTGTTGCTTCATCTAGGGCATCATCGACACCTCTCCCATCATAGTCTTAGAATCACATGAGAATCGATGAGCATACTCAAGGCAATTAGGATTTCAAAACCACTTCACTCTATCGCGTTGAAATTTATATTTAAGCTCATTTTTTCCTCCAAATGTACTATCGCAATGATTATGCATGCAAATTTTTCCTTTTGTGCCAAACATATATATAGGTTTTTGCTTGCTAGTACAATCGCCTCAAAATCTGCTATAAGTTTAGCAGAACTGGATAGGGTGTTTCCATTCAACTTTTTAGATACAATAATTTTCTCCATCAATGGCCATGGCTAAAAGCAATGATGTATTATGTCTGCTGGTTTTTGAGGATAAGTTGGATGGCACTAATTACCCATTGTGGCCATATATGATGCATCATGTATTGGTAGCAAAAGGGTTGTGGAATATTACCCATTGTGGGCATATATGATGCATCATGTATTGGTAGCAAATGGGTTGTGGAATACTACCCATTGTGGGCATATATGATGCATCATGTATTGGTAGCAAAAGGGGTGTTAAAAAATTTCCTATTATGCCTACAAATACAATATGCTTGGGATACACATATCAATTTTCTTCATAGTGGGTTGTTGGCCTACAAGAAATGAGGAGATAAAGCAGTCAAGCACAATCCGTCAATAAGGCCTAATCAATTTTTCACATAAATCAACCATTACATCAAAACAATGATTATTATCACTACTCTCGCTTTGTAAATATCCTTTTTGGTAGATTACACTCCATAATCTTCAAGCCAAGGAGTCCTCAAGCTTGTGGATTCTTTAGAAGATTTTTTGTAATTTTTAGATTCTGTTTGAGCCTTCAAAAGCCATATAACCTAACTTTTAACTAGACCAAACACTAGGTCTAGACAAGGCCAAAGCTAGTAAAAAATTATAAAAAGAGCTAGAGGGCTCATTTTTGCAGTTAGCTTCTTAGATATTAGAGCTTTTGTAAGAGAGATCATTGATAATTAAAAGCACTCCATTGTTCCTCTCTTTGCTCTTGCCTTGTGTGCACGTGTGTGTGTATGTGTGCACATCCTAGTGTGCTTCTCACACATGCACTTGTTCCTTCACTTACTCATGGTCGTCATACCAGTCCTCACATCTCCACGTATTGACATTTTTGAGGTGGATCTCCTCACGTTGGTACTCACCATTGTGCTAGAGTGACACTGAATTCGGTGCCATTGCCGGGGAGAGAGCTTCAAGGACGAGCGTGTGATGGTAAGATGTAGAGTTGTGAAATTGGATTCATAGGTAATACCCTTAATTTTCATTATTTTTTCTTACTTTCCCCATCACCATAATCATCATCATCATCATCATCATCACCATCTCCTACCTTGATCTCCCTCACCTCTGAATTTTTCAGTTTTTAGTAATAAAGCCTTTTACAGGTTTAAGACCAATCAAGCTAGCCAAGTAGGAAACATGATGATATATGAATTTAAAGATCCTGATGTCCCAGGCAAAGTAATTTACTTAGATGATACATCGGAGAGAGTCTTTGTGGTAATAGAACTTGGTAAGCATGCCTACACTTGAAAGGGTGAATTTGTTTTTTCCCCAACCAAGATCCAATGTTTCTTATGGTCACTAAGGATCTAGAACATCCCAAGCTCGTGGAGCTCAAAAGGACAAGAGTAGAGATAGACCCAAGGTAAGCTTTGCTAACTCAATGGGAAGAGAAAGAATGCGAACAAAAATGGATAGAATGGAAAACCAAAGGCATAGAGGTCCATGGAATTAAAGAAATGCAGATGAATTTTCCCTGCCAAGGCCTAGAGAACACCCTACGGTCTTGAGGCCTACACAATTGGTTAAGTCCATAAAGAACTACTTCGATGGTACATGAGACCCATATGACCATGTGGTAGAGTTTTTGCAAGTCTTGAGAGTTGAGCAAGTTGATAAATTATTCACATACAATGATTTTGGTCTAGCACTCAAGAACACGACTCTTACACCACAACCACTACATCAGAGGCAACACAGAAACATAGACCAATTGCTAGAAGCCTTCATCATGGAGTTTTCTAAAAGTGGTATAAGGCATAACTCATCATCAATAATCCATAGCTTTAAACAAACACCTCAAGAGACAATGAGACTCTCATGAAGAAGATTTAGGTAATACTTGGAGAGACGCCCAATTCCAGAGTTACCCACAATAGCCAAACAAGTGGCATTGTTCCTAGATGGATTGTTGAGTGCTAAACTGTGATCCTACATGTATCTAAAGGAACCAAGAACCATAGAGGAATGCGTACACACGTGCATAGATATTGAGAACATCCTAGGTGAGGAACTAGAGATCTCAAAGGTTTACAAAGATTTTGATAGTTTTACTAGCCTCACATCAAACCCTCTACTTCTATTGATGAATTGGTAGAAAACGTAGCTCAAAAGTTAGAGTCTCTAGCAAGCAAACACCTAGATTTTCCCCAATGAAATGATGATATACCTATGGAGGAGACCATATGGCTAATGTGAGTCTGATCATGGCTCAACCCCAAGTGAACCCTAATAGCCAATACTGCACAATAGAAAGGGGGTACACTAACCACACCGCACAAGATTTCCCATATAATAAGCAAGTGGTTAGGCAAACTTATCCATAGCCATATCCACAACAAGGGAGATACTAGAACCAATACCCATCGCAATAGTATGTTAGGCCCCAATAACCCCACCAACCATCCTATCAATCTCAACAAAGGCCTCAACCAGTGTTAGTTCAATAGCCTCCATCTCCAGCCAATGTGATCCTAGTGAAGTATGTTGTTGTTGAAGAAATCTTGAATATAGCCTTACTGGCAGCATCACTATTGATCTCAAAAAGTGGCCCAAATAATCATAATTTTGACTCAGCCCACATGGACAGTCCACCAACTTACTATATGGAGTCACTAGAGCATAATGAGGTCTACCCTTACAAAAATCCTAGTGAACCTAGTTGGGAGCCAGAATATGCTAACATCATGTATGCAAATCCTAAGTATAGGCTCCAACCAAGATAGATAAGACCCCCAACACCTAGAGACCATGTTACAGATGTTAGGGGGATCACTTTATTCGTGATTGCCCTATACCTACACCTGTGCAACCCCAATTAGTGAAAATCAAGCTTTTTTTCTAGATTGTAGGGAGGAGCACCTCTTACACAATTGTCCTAAGAACCCAAACTATGTCTTAACCAAGGTCTCCCAATCAACAAGGGGAAGCTTCCATCTACTTGTGGCAGCCTTAAGACAACAAAATCCAAGTAAAAGATGTTACCTTGTATCTCCACTAGGATTCCAGGGACCACTCCCATAGGTCTTACTACGCTTTAATATGCCAATGTTACAATGAAGTTGGTAGGTCTTGAAGGTTGTAGTCCAAGATTTTTCATCATATGTTAGACGTGGGCTCTTATGATCTCTGAGGGGGGCTTCCCCTACATTTTTTTCCTTATTCATAGCAGTAGCCTTTGCCACTAAAGTTATTTTGGAGGCCTCATCAATGATCTACAAGACCTCTGACCTCAATTTCACATCAATATTTATTAAATCAAAATTATTGACCTCCTTTCTAATTGATTTGACTAGTCTTGAAGCTTTAGATTCCTTAAGAGCATGGGCTCTATTTGAATTTTCAAACTGCTCATGAGCCCTGATGAATGCATGCCCAATAACATCACTAATACCTTTGAGCTCTTCATTTTTCCTTGTATTTCCACATGTATTGGCCTTGTCTTTGAATGTCCCTATGTCCTTGTCCAGTCCAATATTACTTGACTCTAGGCCAATGGCTATTTGAGCCTTCCCCTTGCTTCTTGTCTGCAATACAAAAGAGTCAATTTCTTCTAATTGCACACTTAATTTTTCAAAAATATGATTTTGGGAGACACATCGAATCGGGCAAAGAACACTACATCAAAGATCAAGTATCAAGAACAATCAAGGGGGAGAAGCACATAGGTGATGAGCCTATTGATAATAACATTTTTCATATTTCCTCTTACTTTAATTGGCATGAACAGATAGTATGATTCTCACTTAAGGAGAATTTCCCTCCAGTTTGGCTCTATTAGAAAACAAGAAGTTACTTTTTAAAGCTAAATCTTTTTCACTCATAAGGGACATGTTATATAAGTATTTTCAAGATGGTTTTTCATGCAAATGTGTGTATCCACAAGAAGAAACCCTCTTCCTTGACATAGTGCATATTGAAAGGCACATCAATGGAGAGGACTTGGCACACAAGATCATGCAAAAAGCCTTATGGTGGCCTCATCTCTACCAAGATGTGACCAATTATGCTAAAAAATGTGACACATGTCAATGGTGTGCTCTCAACCTATGAAGCAAGATTTCAAGCCTTAGGTAATGACATTGTATGGAAACCCTTTGAGTGATGGGGTCTTGATTTCATTGGACCCATCAACTCAATTGGTCGACTTGAAAAAAAGAGGTACATTCTAATGGCTAGTTGCTATTCAACTAAAAAAGCAAAGGCCACATTGGATTGCACTACATCATAATGGAAAATTTTATGTACGAATTTTTTTTTTCAAGGTTTGGGTGTGCGCTTCACCAGTGATAGTGTCACACACTTTTTCAATCAATTGTTACAACATATTTTTGAAAGGTACAAAGTTAATCATAACAATTCATGTGCCTAATACCCTAGGGATAATGGAAAGGCCAAATGATCCAACAAAATATTGATTGCACATTCACAAAAACTTTCCATGGACCACCAAAATGCTTGGCTTAGAGCATTGATAGGATATATTTGGGCATATCAGACAACCAAGAGGTTTACTACATGTGAATCTTTCTCTTAGCATATGGAAAAAGAATCACTTGCTCCCTTTGAATTCATCATTCATAAGAAGATGGAGGAAAAATCTGCTATAGTCATTGATCAACATATAAGAAGGTTAGCAACCTCAAAAGAATGCCAAAAACAACAATGAAAAGACTATAGCACAAGCAAGAGGAGGGAAAAATGGTCCACAACAAACATATGAGAACTAAAGAGGTAGAAAAAGGGTCTCTAGTCTTGGCACATATTAGTGCCCCATAAACTAGCATCTTAGTGGTCAGGACCTTACATAGTGATGTAATTGTTA
This sequence comes from Ceratopteris richardii, assembly GCA_020310875.1. Taxonomy (NCBI): domain Eukaryota; kingdom Viridiplantae; phylum Streptophyta; class Polypodiopsida; order Polypodiales; family Pteridaceae; genus Ceratopteris; species Ceratopteris richardii. The sequence goes on from CM035408.1 coordinate 127,015,551, forward strand.
CCTCAACATGCACTACAAGTGGAAGAATTGACTGATAAAAAAGCTTCCCCTAGTTCACATTTCTAGAGTGATGCCCAACTACAGTTGAGTGATGGAACATGAATAATCATTCCATTGTATATACCACTAGTTTCATTCCTATCTTTATGTTCATTTTCCTTGTAAATGGAGTATGATTTCTTTGGAGAAAATAAAAGCTACATGAGTATATTGCACCAAGACTATGCAAAGAATTAATGAGGTGGTTGGAAGAAGAGGACAATAGTAAAAACAAGATAGGCTTCTAGAACCTAGTGTGTGGCCCATCAAAGGGATAATTTCCCTGCAATGAGTGGTCACCAAGAGAAGATGCAAGGTGGTCACCCAATAGTACTAGCACATTGATCGTCAATGAGATGAAGCTAGAGCTAGTGAAGGTGGTCACCAATGGTTGCCCAAGTGAATGCCAAGATTGAGTGGTCACCCTAGTAAATGCCCAGGATTGGGTTGGTTTCTTGGGTACTTACCCAAAAAGTGGGTGGTCATCCAAGAGCTTGTTCAGTCATGGATACACTCAAGAGAGAGGTTTCATCACATCAAGGCTGGTCACACTACTATGATAATATCCTAGCTTGGGGGTGGCCCAACCAACAATGGTTTCCCAAATATGGAACTCACTCAAGTACTAGTTAGAAAGGGATTACCCAAGGCCTTTGGAAAAGCTAAAAATGGTGTTGATCAGGATCACTATGAAGTCATACTCACCTTATTCTTGATTTAGAATCCCCTAAGGGTTGACATTGGGTGGTTCCCTAGTTGTTATGTTGCTTTGGTGGTTGCCCATGGGCAAGAGGGTACCAAGTGAGTGGTCCTCCAAGGGGATGCTAAAGTGGTGGTCTCCAAGGAGATGGAGTGAGTTCAGTGGTGGTCGCCCATCTCTAGACACAACAACTATGGTGGTCCCATGATTCATGTGTTCATTAGAGACCGTTCCATGGGGGGATTACATCCAAGGGTCATGAACATGCTAAGAGAGTGGTGGCCCACTTGTGAAAGTGCCCTTTCTTGATAGCCGCCCTCCTTGCAAAGTTGCCAGACCATTTTTTGGAGTGCATAGTATGCCAAGGGGCACTTTTGGCCTCCTTCAAGGACTACCTTTACACATGTAGATCCATTCATATGGTTATCGAGTATCTATATAAGCAAAAACTTGGAATGCATTTGATCACCACGTACATATGTTTAGGAGTCCTTAGGCTATAGAAACTTATGTTTTGTTGAGAGCCAACCTTATGCTAGAATTATGTACTATATGTTGAATAACCTCTATAGAGCTTTGTACTATGGTGTACCCATTGAGTTGGACTAGCCTTGGAATGTGAAAGGTAAATGTATTATAATATACATGTTTAACTAGCAAATAAACTAACGACTATTAAACGCTCACCTAGTTTTTGCACTCTATTACTCTTGGGCTCAATAGTCTGTACATTAATCTACTACACTACGGTCCAGAGGTCAACTATGGGTTCTTTGCTAGAGGGAATCCCTAGTTATAGTTCCCTTAACTTTTCCTAGTTACATGGATAATGTGGGGTAGATAAATAGGAAGGATGAGTAGAAGCAAAGCAATGCATCGGAGATGGTCTATGAAAGAGGACGGTTGATCAGTTACAGGGGGAGCAAAGTGGGCTAGTGATGGTTGAATAGAGACTATCGGAGCAGAAAGAGGTGGGGAAGATTGAGTTGTTGCAAGACAGGGTTGTGTTCTAGGTACTAGAGAAGATGGAGGGATGATAGGCTCAGTAGAGACTGGTATAGGAGAGGGTGGAAGTTCAGGTACCAAGAAAGGTGGAGGGATGACAAGTTCAATAGGATGTGATGCAGAAACAAGTGGAGGAGCTACGGGAGAAGCGATCGATGAATGATGGGATGGGGAGGGAGAGGAAATGACAATGGCTAGGTTTACTAGTGGGGTGGAGGAACCTTCATGATTGGAATGTGAGGGTGAATCCACATGCGAGTGTTTATGGGATTGTCTAAAGAGGAGAGCGATGGATTCATCATCCTCATCAAAATTTGGAGGAAGTAATGGGGGAGGGACATGGTCACTAAGAGAAGGCGAAGGGCGGGGAACAAGCATTGCATGGACCAAAATGGGGAAATCACCAAGGAACAAAATTGTGAAGACAAAGGGGAGGCATGAATAGGCTAGTGAATCATGAGATAGATTATGGTGGCCATTATGCATTCTTTTATGATACGAGATAAAAAGAAAGAAGCCCAACTTACATTACGCTTATGTGGAATGGTAATCGAGGAATACAAATATCTAGAAATGCCATAAGATTTGTGATGCAGGTTCAATGCAACAACTAAGAAATGAAAAATAATTTCTTTGGGTGAACGGTGAGTGGATATGACATACGCATTACTTGAGTGTTTTGGGAAAAGCTACTACATAACCATTGCAGACAACAACTCAAAAGTTTTCCAACTATCTTTTGAGAGCTTGAATTGACGCGCCATCTCATGCAAGTGGCTTCTAGGTGTGCGGCAATAGCAGCCTAGTCTTATGAATTTGTGTTCGCGTAGGAAGAAAGCGGTATGCCGGAGCATCATAGTAGGTAGATTTTTGATGGACACATAGGCTTCAATATCAATGAGCAGAACAGGAGACCCAGGGAGCTAGAAAGTGACAGCACAAGATAAAAAGACGTGGTGCAAGAAAATAGGGCTTAAATAGAAGAAGAGGACAAAGGGATGAGGGGAGAAAAATCATGATGAAAAGGAAAGCACAATCTATAGTCACAAATGCATGGTATCATCATGCAATCATGGGTGAGCAACGGTGCATTACAACTAGGAGCACTGAGTTGTCATGTCTATGCATGATCTAAAAGGGAAAAGTTTAGAACCATTGACCAAAAGTCATTCAATGTTTCTAACCAAAATGTTGTTGGACTGAGTTGTGCCCAAATTGGGCATGGTCCAAACCATTGGACTTTGAAATTACTGAAAACTCTTTAAGCTTTTTGGTTTTAGAACATACCTAACTACCCTTTAGAAAATATAGGGGTTCAATGATACTGATCATGAGCGCATGCCTGCCATGTAATTCTTGAAGACTTTCAAAATGATTTTCATCAAGCTCTTGGAGTGCATCTAGGTGGGAATAAAAAGAGTCCTTGAGTAAGAGTTTCTAATCCACCACAGTTTTGAGACTAGGTACAACTAGTTCCATGGGTGTAATAGCCTTCAAGCCATAAGGGAGTTTGAAAGGAGCGAAGCCAGTAGCCACCTTATATGTTGTGCAATAAGACCATAAAATATTCGGTAACAATTGGTCCTAGTGTTTAAGAAAATTTTGAATGTGTTTTTTGAGCATGGTTTGTAGGGTTTTATTACTACTTTCCGCTAGTCCATTTTGTTACACTTATGTGTTCCTTGAGTAGCTTTGATGTGAACCTTTTCCCTATACATGGGTACTTTTTACTCTAGTGCTCGCTAGAGGTTTTCTCCCCATGTTACCCCATACTTGATACACTTGTATTGTCACGAGGAAGGAGATAAGGAAGAGAGCTCATACACACACTCTCACAATCAAAGAGAAGCACACACTCTGATTGAGGCAAGGAAGAATTATCTTCTTCTTCTTCTTCTTCTTCTTCTTCTTCTTCTTCTTCTTCTATTACATGAAAAGGAATGTACAAGAATGACCTAAAAAAACAAGAATACAACAAGTGCAATATATAAAGATCAGTACATAAGGAAAAACCTAATGTCCGCAAATGAGTGAGCTGGCAAGAAACAAATGTGCCATCACTCTCAGTAGATAAATCTAGTACAACTCAATGAAGTATCCCTAACATATACCGGTGCGACCACTATACATGTCAAAGAAAAGAAAAACTGATATGTGTGATCCTGGATCATCACATGTTGAGCTTGATATCTCAACACTCCCTCTCAAGCTCAACATCATGTCCTCTAATCCAAGCATCTTCTGAAACTTCTTCAGCTTCTCTGCTCCAAGTGCTTTAGTGAAAATATCAACAACCTTCTCATTTGTTCTCACATAAACAAGATCAATATCACTTGCTAATAGCTTCTCTCTTATGAAGTGATAATCATCACATGTTGAGCTTGATATCTCAACACTCCCTCTCAAGCTCAACATCATGTCCTCTAATCCAAGCATCTTCTGAAACTTCTTCAGCTTCTCTACTCCAAGTGCTTTAGTGAAAATATCAACAACCTTCTCATTTGTTCTCACATAAACAAGATCAATATCACTTGCTAATAGCTTCTCTCTTATGAAGTGATAATGTACCTCGATATGTTTTGTTCTAGCATGAAAAACAAGGTTCCATGCTAACTGTATACTGCTAAGATTATCATAATAGATAGTGATGGGCTTTTGCACTTCCACACCTAAATCTGCAAGTAGGATCTCCAGCCATGATGCCTCACATGTTGCCAATGCACCACCTCTGTACTCAGCTTTTGTACTTGACAAAGCAATAGTGGGTTGCTTCTTGCTACTCCATGTAATAGCTACACTCCCTAGTGAGAATAGAAAGACACTAGTAGAACTTCTATTTGGAATGCAACCAACCCAATCTGCAATAGATGAAGCCAGTGAAGTAGGAGGATCAACAGGAAAGAAATCATACACACACACATGCACAAGGTAAGATCAAAGAGAGGAACAATGGAAAGCTTTCTATTGAAAAGGAACTCTCTTACAAAAGCTCTATTATCTAACAAGCTAACCTCAAAAATGAGCTCTCTAGCTCTTTTTATAGTTTTTGGACTAGTTTTGGCCCTGTCTAGACCTAGTGTCCGGCCTAGTTAAAAATTAGGTTCTAAAGCTTATTTGAAGGCTCAAACGGAGTCTAAAAATTATGAAAATTGGTAGGATGATACTTCTAATGCTCCTCAAGCTCAAGGACTCCTCATCTTGCACAAAGTGGAGCTACAAAAGGTGAAATGATATTTACAATGGTTTTTAGTGATGAAAATTTGATACTTCTAATGCTCCTCAAGCTCAAGGACTCCTCGGCTTGCACAAAGTGGAGCTACAAAAGGTGAAATGATATTTACAATGGTTTTTATAGGGATTTCTTCTGAAAATTTGACCTACACTTCTTGGAGCTCCATACGTGCTCCTTCTTCTTGTGTGTCCACTTATCTGATGCACTTATTATGCTTGTCCTTGACCTTGAGCTTCAACACTCCCTTGCCTCTCGAGTCTGTCATCCGTGATAGAACCATGTTGTAGTGGTTGTTCCATGTAGTGCTTTGAGAGGTAGTGTCCATCTTTTGTATGTGCTTCTTCGTTGGAGTCCAGCAAAAATGTGTCATTGTGAGTCTCCATTGATGACCTCTAAATCTTCCAAAGATGATGTTCATCGTAGTCATGCCAAGTACTGATAACCCATAATGAATGATGGGTAAGTGTGTTCATGCATGGGTTGAGGAAAATATGTGCCTTGTGCACGGCCTTGTAATGTAGCCCTATGCATGCTTACTTGGAAAATTCATTGGAAGAAGTATGGTGCAAAAATTGGGGGTCTTGAGCTAAGTGCTCAAGGGTATGCTGATGAAGAGGTTTCCTAATCTAGCATGGTTATGGTGTTGCCAAAGTAGAGATACTTACCATGGTGGAGGGTCGATCGATGTTTATCTCTTCGTGTTGTACACCCGGCATTTGTGATGAACATTGTCGATGAATGTCCGTGTTGATGGTCCATTGATGAAATTTTTTGAGTGCCTAGTCGTGTCTCCTCTTTTCAAAGAAACATTTGCCAAATACTGAGAATTGAATTTCTCTATATTCCTTGACAAACAACATTGGGTAAAGAAGCCAAGGCGAGGCAAAGGTCAAAACGAAACACCAAGAACAAAAGCAGAACAACTAACCTCTTCAACGCGAGTCAGGCGACAAGCCACAAAGGTATGGGTTTGGAAGCCAAAAGCATCAGCGGCCCCTACAAAACCAAAAAGCCAACCACAAGGGACACAAAATCCAAGAAACCATCCAAACATGAAGCAGTAAAAGGTGATCTTTCCATAGTCGAACCTGGTTCTCAAATGGATCCCTATAAGGAGGAATGATCAGTTTTCCTCTCGAGACCTAATCGATAGCTCCATCACAGATGACATCGACAACCACAAATAACATCAAAAGCCTCAACGAGTGACAACCATGTGCTCCTTGCACAACCTTGTCTTTTGCACCATTTCGGTCATGCATTTCCAGAGTATGCATTAATATAGGGCCACATTACATGGTCATGCATAGACACATTTGAGAGTCCCAAGCACAAGAGCACATTGACATATGTCAATAATTTTATTGATTCTAACATATTTCTTCTTGTTTTGTGGCATTGCTCTTTAAAAAAAAAAGAGAAAAAAAGAGAGAAGAAGAAGAAGAAGAAGAAGAGAGCTTGTTCCAAGTTTGGCTCATGGAACATGAATGAGTCATGTGTAGCTGTAGGAGGAACTGTTGATGATTGGACATTCATCAGTTCTGATAGAAGTGTGTCTCGACTAGCAGATGATATTATTGCTGCCTTATCTGGTAGATGTCAAGCACTTGGCATGAACATGGCATCCAAAACTATTGTTTCCCCTTACCATGGTAGGAGGGAAGAGCTTGAAGGTCCACAACTTGAGCGATGCTTAACTACTGTATGTACGAGAGCATCCAAGGAGATATCTGCAAGCGGTAGCTTGGTATCCTAAAAATCCTTGTCCATATATAGGGTGAGAAGACTCATGCTTATGGTGAGCTAAAGAGAATATGTGAAACTAAGCTTGGGTTTTCACGTATGGGAGAGCATAGGTTGTTGTGGATGTAAGAGCTTCCTGGGTACCCACATGTGTAATCACCCTTGTTGAGCTGCAACTAATTTCTTAGGCACCCAAAATTGTCACATACCTTCTTGTTGAGCTGGTCGTGGTTGCTTGGTTATGGTCTTCACATTGTTGGCTTGCCTGGGTGGGAATTGTGTTGGCAAGGCTGGTGGTTGCTCTCCTTTTCGTACCTAGATCTGCTTCATGCTCGGAACTGCTTCCTTGTCGAATGGTGTCTTTCTATATAGCAGTTGTTTTGAATGGTTGTGTTTGCCTTTGTGGTGGAACTACTGTGGCTACCTGAGTCTCTGAAGAAGAAGAGAGATCCACTCGCCTTCGAACCTGTTCTTCCACGATTGACTCCTGCATCATAGAGCTTTTGACACATACAACATCTTCTTCTATATGATTAGTCTTAGAGGAACTAAGAGAATGTGTGACATCTCGATTTGTGAGCATGCAGTTCTCTAATTCTAATGTAATGCATTGTTCCTGTACCCAAACTTGAAGAATTTGACTTCTTAGGTTCAAGTTGACTACATGGTCATAAATCCAATCTTGACCCCAAGCCAAGTGGCTCTGTAATGTCTTCATCCTGACATACTAGCATTTTGACTTTCATTGGAACATCTTGAAGGTAGATGGGAAGTTCCACCTCACCCAAACAAGGGGTTTCCACACCTCCCAATCCTATGAGATAAGCTTCTATAGGATTGATGTTCAACTACAAGTCTTGGTAGTAGGAAATTCTAACTGCACTAGTTTCTGCACCTGAGTCAATGCTTTCACAGTCCTTGCACTCTTTCCTTATCCTATCTCTCTGGTCACAAAGGGACGTTGGTCAATGATTTGAGAAGTAATTATGCCTGATTTTTGGCACATGTCCATGTGATATTTTGGGACTTTTGATTTGACATCTAGGCCTAGTCGCCTTAACTTATTTCACCTAATACGCTCTCTGGTCTCTGCCTGTGCTTCTTCTCTCACCCTTAACTCTTCTTCTTTTCGCTTCTTAGCAGTGTTGAGTCTCATTAGCATATCCTCAGTAAGAGGTTCTTGATACAGCTTTGGATTGGGAAGCTTGCTAAGTCTATTTGCTATGCCCAAAACGAAGTTTTCTAATTCCTACCAGGTTGAGAGCACTGTTCATTTTTTCTAGCAGGTGTATGTCCAAAAATAGCAAGTTTTGGGAGCTAGTCATTTCGCAACTAGTCTGTCTTGACTTAAACTTTTGGGATACATGTTCCAAAGTACTTGGCTGAAATTTTGGTGGATTTAGGAAGCTTAAAGGGTCTACTAATCAACTCTGAAGTCTCAGTTGGCTGGTGTGAAACTGGTTGTAGCAGCACCTACTCATCTTTGGATTGCATCCACCATCTCTCTTCACAGTGGTATCAGAGCATAGTCAAGCAACATGGGAGATGCTAAACTCAATCTCCGATTTTCTTTTACCTCATGTCAAGGGATGCAAGACATCAAGAGAGACCTGGAATGCACTTGCTTCTTTCTTCTCTTCCAACACTCGAGCAAGGAAGAACCAATTGTGGATGGAGTTCACAACAATGAAGAAAAGCCCGAAGCAAAATGTGACTGATTATGTCACAAAGATGAAGGAGATTTCCGACCAACTTGGAAGCATTGGAGAGGTAATTGAAGAGGAGCAAATCATAAGCCAAATCATGAATGGAATCAAAGCAGACGACAAGTGGGAGTCATTCACAACAGCCATGGATTTATACATGGATACGCATGTACCCGACCTCAACACACTCATGGGCCAACTCTCCAGTCATGAAGCAAAGATTAGCAAAGGTGGTGAGTCCTCAAGAGGTAATCAAACTTCTGCCTTATATTATGATAAAGCTAAGGTCAAGGACAAGTCAAAGGATAGGAAGAATGAAGATGAAGGAAGCTCTTTCCAAGCAAACTTTGCAGGTAGAGGAAGAGCTAGAGGAAGAGGCAAAGGTGGAAAGCAAGGCAGGGGGAGATTCCAATCATCTCAACCTTGCAACATATATGGCTTATCTAACCATACTACTGAAGAATGTTTCAGGAACCCGAGGAACTCAAGAGGAAGAGGATTCAATAGAGGTGGCTATGGATCAAATAGAGGTAGATACAATGGAGGCTACAACAACAACAACTACTACAACAACAATTACAACAACAACAACAACTATCAAAGTGGCCATAGAGGAAGAAGAGATTACAATAACTATGCAGAGGACCAAAGTCAAGAAGGGTAAGGATGATGATCACATATTTTACATTGATTTGGGATGCTCGAACCATGTAGCAGGAAATGTGGCTTTACTTTCTGACTTGGAAGATCCTCATAACAAGCATGAAGTGCAGACAAGAGATGACACAAAGCACTCAGTGGAGAAGATAGGTAATGTGAAGACATCAGATGGGAATATGAATTGTATGTCCCTACAATTACCAAAAATTTAATAAGTGTTGGACAGATTGTTGAAAAAGGATTGCAGGTTAGATTCAATCGATTTGGAGCATATGTTGAAGACCCAAGGCAAGGCTTTCGAAGGATTGCCAAAGGAAAAAAGATAGGAAGGCTTTTCACTTTTGAAGTGGAAGATACAAAGAACATAGCTTTGTTTAGCTATGGATCTCAAACTCTAACAGAGTTGGAGATATGGCACAAAAGGCTTGCTCACATTGGTGAGAGGACACTCAAACAGATTTGCAAGGACCAAAGTGTACTTGGTTTGCCTAATATCACAAGGCAACACATGATTTATAAGTGTGAAGCTTGTCAACTCGGCAAGGCTGATAGACAACCTTTCAATAAGAAAGGATATATGTATCAAAATCCTTTGGATCTAGTGCACACGGATGTGTGGGGTCCAAGTAAGGAGCCATCTATATCAGGCTCAAGATATTATGTGTCTTTCATAGATGATTGTAGCAGGTGGACCATTCTGTTTTTCATGAAGCACAAGGATGAAGTGTTTAATTGCTTTAAGAAGTATATTGCTCTTGTTGAAAACCAAACAGGTAGGACTTTGAAACGACTCAGATCATATGGTGGAGGAGAATACTTCTCTTTTGAATTTGATGCCTTCTTGCATGAAAGAGGCATTAAAAGGGAAGTCACTACAAGGTATACACCCGAACTCAATGGTGTAGCAGAGAGGAGGAACAGAGCTATGGTGTAACGAAAAGGGATTGCCAAACTACCTATGGGCAGAGGTTGTGTCTACAGCCACATATCTCATAAATAGACTTCCATCTAAGTCACTAGATGGAACCACTCCATATGAAGTGTGGAATGGAAGAAGACCTAGTCTAGAGCATTGCAAAATCTTTGGATGCTTAGCCTATGCTCACATTCCTTCTCAAGTAAGAGGGAAATTGGATCCCAAGGCAGAGAAGTGTGTATTCATTGGTTATGATCAAAACCAAAAAGGATATAGATTGTACAATCCAACCAATAAAGGATTTTCTGTGAGTAGAGATGTAATTTTTGATGAAAACAAATCACTGCTTGATGATGACAGGAAAGTGAAGCTGCCTTATGACTTGGATGAAGGTTTTCCATCATTTCAACCAAAGGAGCCAAAGCAGATTGAAGAAAGTGATTTGGAGATTTACCTAGAAGCTTGGAAAGACTAAAGCTATGGAAGAACAAAGGAAAAGCAAAGATGTAGGATGCTACATATGGACCCGAGAGCTCACATCAACCACTTAGAAGGTCTTCAAGGGAGAAGAAGAAACCAGAGAGGTTTGGTTATGATACTTCTTTGGTCACCAAGCACTCAATCTACATTGCAAAGGATTCAGCCCAAGCCTACATGCTTGATATGCTTGATATTATCCTCATTTGTAAGTCACATGAGTAGTCATGTGAACACCTCTTGTAAAAGAGTTCATTTTTATCTCTTGTAATTGAAAAAAGAAAATGGCTTACCTCATGCATGATGTAAAAGCAATTTCGTGGCTCTAAATACCAAAACCCATGACTTTTTGAGCTGAGGGAATATCTCCTAACTTTGGGGATCACTTTTAAGTGGAGCCATTCGAATTCGAATTCAAAACTCCCTCCAAGAATAGCTATAAAAGGAGCAAGAAGGAAGAGGCGATTAGCAAGCCTTGTACGTGACCACTTCATGTCATTTTGTAGAGATTGAAGAGCTTAATCCATAGCTCTATCATTCTACTCCCATTGTGCAAAGATTCATTGCCAATGTGGTTGTAATCATATATGAATTTATACATTTATCATCATTCACTTCTCTGTTTTGTTCTCTGCTATACTCACTCAGAGCAGTAACTTCAGAAGGTCATATCTCGAGTTCTACTGAACCTTTTTCAGTGATTTAACATGTGTTAGACAGCCCTTACTGTATAGTTTTTAGCTATAAATTTTCATGGTCATTGGATTAATAATTGTGACGATATCTGCAATTTACTGCTCACTGGTCTATCTCTGCAGAGCCCCGAGAATAGTGGGCATGTTCCAGAAATTGATGAAACTTGTTCTCAGTGCTCAGTCCATCATTTGAGGTGTTTTAACTTGGATTGCGAAGCTTGCTAAGTCTATTTGCTATGCCCAAAAGGAAGTTTTCTAATTCCTACCAGGTTGAGAGCACTGTTTATTTTTTCCAGCAGGTGTATGTCCAAAAATAGCAAGTTTTGGGAGCTAGTCATTTCGCAACTAGTCTGTCTTGACTTAAACTTTTGGGATACATGTTCCAAAGTACTTGGCTGATATTTTGGTGGATTTAGGAAGCTTAAAGGGTCTACTAATCAACTCTGAAGTCTCAGTTGGCTGGTGTGAAGCTGGTTGTAGCAGCACCCACTCATCTTTGGATTGCATCCACCATCTCTCTTCACATTAATGGGTGTAACCTTGGGCACTAGAGGGGTTCCTCGGATATTCTCTCGGAAGATGTTCTTTGCCGCACTCAAGACAAAAACCTTGTATTGTGATGGCTTGTCCTTGTCCTGGAGTTGGTGAATGGGGGCATTCACGAATGAAATGGTCTCCTGACATCAAAAAACATGGTCCTCTAGGAGCTTGTGGTCTCATTTGTCTCAGTTGGGGCCTAGGGTTAGGATTTGTGTACATGACATTGGAGTATTCTGGCTCCCAATTTTGTTCCATAGATGGTGCCTCATATTGATACGAGTAAATCTCACTATGCTCAGGTGACTCTGTGTAATAAGCATGTGGACTACCTTCATGAGAGTAGTTTGAACTATGAGTATGGGAGTCATTTTCTGAGACCAATGAGGTTAGTGGCACCAATGCTCTATTAAGGTTTTCTTCTGCCATTGCATACTTAACTGGAATCACATTGGTAGGAGACGGTGGTTGGTTTCCTAGGACTGGTTGTGGCCTATTTGGTGCCTGATATTGGTGTTGTGGTCTATAATATGGCTGTTGGTACTGGTTTTGATACCTACCCTATGGGTAAGGTTGCTGATAACTCTGTATAACAGCCTGCCTATTGTATGGACAATCTTGAGCCGTATGGTTCTTGTATTTTCTCTCAATAGTGCAATATGGAGCATTCGTTTATCTTATGTTTGGGTTTTGCATTGGGCAAACATTAGCCATGTGGTCCCCTCCACAAGTATAACATTGATTCAATGAGGTGACTCTTGGCATTTGTCTATTTTGGACACCTAGCTTCTTGGCAACCTGTTCAACTATCTCATCTATCTCAGTGGAGGTTCTGGAAGTATGACTAATAGAACAGTCTAAATCCTTGTAGAGTTTGGACATTCCTAACTCCTCACCCAAGTTATCTTCGATGTCAATACACATCTGCACAGACTCTTCTATGGATCTAGGCTCTTTCAAGTACACATATGATCTTAACGTAGCGCTCAATAAACCATCTAAAAACAAAGCCACTTGTTTGGCTGGTGTGGGTAATTCTGGCACATGGCATCTTTCTATGTACTATCTGAACCTTCTTCTTGCTAGTCGCACTGTTTCTTGGGGTGTCTACTTGAAGCTGTGGATCAAGGATGATGTGTTATGCCTGATACCACTCTTGGAAAATTCTACAATGAATTCTTCTAGCAGTTGACCTATGTCTCGATAGTTACGACTATTCAGGGGGTTGAAACCAAGCTAAGGTAGTGCCCTTAAGAGTCAAACCAAATGCCTCAAATTGGGTGAACAAGTCATCAACTTGTTCAGCTCTTAACACTTCTTTGAACTTGGCCACATGATCATAAGGATCTCCTGAACCATCAAAGTAATTTTTCATCGTCTTGACCACTTGAGAGGGTCAAAGGGTTCTTGAGTACTCTCGGGGTCTAGGCAAAGGAAAATCATGTTCATCTCTTTCGTGCCTATGTGCTTGATGTCTTCACTTTCATGTCTTTCACCTTCAAATCTTGATCTGCCTCTACCCACATTGTGTGTAAAGCTTACCTCACGTCTCTCTCTAGTTTGTTCTCATTGTGCTTCATGAACTTTGGATGATCCTACACCTTGGAGGCCATGGGACACATTAGATCTTGGTGGAGGGAAAATGGATTGACCTTGCCAAGTGTATGCATGCCTATCATGTTCTGTTACCAAGAACATTTTCTCTGGCATGTTATCCAGGTAGACAACTTTCTCTGGTGTCTCCGGATCCTTGAACTCATAGATGATGACTATGCCCAATTGGCTATGTTGATCTGGCTTGAATCTCCAAAAGGCTTCCTCCGTTTCTCTATTTAAGAATAATTCTATGCCTTTGTTGTCTTGAGGGATCCAATCTCGAGTGATCACTCTGGTCAAAACTGACTTACCTCTCGGAGTCTTGGGTTCACGTCCTACATCTCCTTGCTCTAGGTCTCCTATCTCATTCTCAGGAATGACATTTCCAAAATCATATGTCCTATCTGGTAGGTTGGTGACCACATACATGGTTCCTTCCTTATCAATGTATGAACCCTCTTCGAACTTGACTACTGGGTATTCAAGTCCAAAGGGTTGATATGGATTTTTGAGTTGGACCACTGATCACCTCAGGCCATCCTCATAGATGCGAACACCTAAACGGTTGGTCCGAATATATTCCAACTGTGTTTTATAGGGACCTTCTAGTGTTTGTAGATAGGCAGTGCCTGAGTTACCTATAGGTTTCCCCATGCTAAAAGACATTTTTTAATCTCTTGTGTTTGAACTTAGTATGTAAGACTTAGCTCTATGGTTGACACTTGACTTAGAAGATTTAATGCTTTGTCTATCCTTGCATAGATGTCTACCAGATCTCAGGTTCATAAGCTTTGGTTAAGAGTCCAAAATTTCCCCTTGGTATGGTTCAAAATCCTTTGGAGTCCCCTTGGTTTCCTAGTCCCACCTAAGGGTCAACTTCAAATTAGTCTATCTGAAAATCAATGTTATGGACTTTTTATGAAAAAGTTATGTCAATCAAGCTCTTGGGGATCAGAACAGGCAAAGAGGACCTTTTGGAAAAATCACGATTTTGTGTGAAAATCGTGATTTTGGGAGGTCTGAAAATCACGATGTTGAGCTCTTATGAAAATCGCGATTATGAGGGAGCATGAAAATCGTGATTATGAGGGATCATGAAAATCGTGATGCTGAGCAACCGTAAAAATCACGATTTTGTGAAATCATGAAAATCGCGATGGTGAGCACCGCCCAAAAATGCGATTTTGAATGAAAATCATGAAAAACCAATTTTGAGTGAGAATCATAAAAAACATGATTTTGAGAGTGATCAAAAAATCGTGATTTCGAATGAAAATCGTGTTTGATCAAAGTCGTGTTTTTGGCCTGAAAATCGCGATTTTGAGAATGACTAGAAAATCGTGATTTTGATTGAAAATCGTGTTTTGTGAAAATCATGTTCTTGAAAATCATGTTCTTGAAAATCATGTTCTAAAAATCCTGAAAATTGCGATTTTGGATGAAAGTCATGTTTTTGAAAATCGCGATTTTGGAGCCAATAGAGAATCGTGTTTTCCCAAAATCGTGTTTTTGGTTTAAAATCATGATTTGTGAAAATCGTGATTTTGATCCAACTGAAAATCATGTTTTGCCCAAAGTGGTGTTTTTACTCAGAATCGTGTTTTTTGGCGAGAAATTCAAATTTCTGAGCGTCGAGCAATGGCGAGCTCCGTATGTGCAAAAAATCGTGAAAAAACACAGGCGTTTTCTCCCCCTTGCACTTCCTAACTCCTTCTCACACAATAATGCATGAAAAATGGTATGAAAATGGTTAAAGTGCACTAAAAAACAAGAAATTTCTATGAAGATGAAGATGCAAGAAGATGGAGATGGTGATGATGATGAAGATGAAGAAGAAAAATCAGAAAATGAACAGAAATGATAGTTTTTTTACCTTCCAATGGTGCAAATCTATGATCTTACCATCACAACGCTCATCCTTGAAGCTCTCTCCTTGGCAACGGTGCCAAAATTTGGTGTAGCTCAAGCGTAAGCACCACCTCCTTTGTCAATCTGCGGAGACGTGAGGACCGGTATGAAGACCACGAGCAAGTGAAGGCATAAGTGTGTGAGTGAAAGCACACAAACATGCACACACATACACACACATGCACAAGGTAAAATCAAAGAGAGGAACAATGGAAGTTTTTGGACTAGTTTTGGCCTTGTCTAGATCTAGTGTCCGGCCTAGCTAAAAATTAGGTTCTAGGGCTTATTTGAAGGCTCAAATGGAGTCTAAAAATTTTGAAAATTGGTAGGATGATACTTCTAATGCTCCTCAAGCTCAAGGACTCCTCAAAATGGAGCTACACTATTTTATAGGGATTTCTTCTGAAAATTTGACATACACTTCTTGGAGCTCCCTATGTGCTCCTTCTTCTTGTGTGTCCACTTCTGTGATGCACTTATTATGTTTGTCCTTGACCTTGAGCTTCAACAGAGAAGGGTAGTCCCCCTCCTATTCCTGAAATTGATGATCTTCATGATCAATTTCCCCAAGACATTCCATCTATCTACGGAGACCAATTAGAGCAACAAGAAGATGTAAGATTAGATTTTGAATCTAATTCTTTACAAGAATTACCATAATTCATAGGCCCATGGGAATCTCTCTAGATCAAAACTCCCACAATACTGGTAAGAAACAAAGACAGAGTGGTTCCAAGGAACAGTGATGTCGTGAAGAACACCAAGGTTTAGTGTCATCTTATCGTGGAAGAGTTGCTCAAAGTAAAACCTGAGGTATGGAATCATGTGATGGATCAGGTTCCAGAACTTGATTCCAATATGCCAAAAGTAGGCTCTAAGCAGAAAGTACCAGAGATACCTCTACACAAAATAGGGGATATGAGTGAAGGTGAAGAAGGTAATATTTATCTTCCGATCACCTATCAAGGTTACACAACCAAAGCGATCATAGATTCAGGTGTTGGTGTTGCTATTGCGACCACCTCCTTGTGGAAGCAATGGGGAAAATCCACATTAAGACCAACTAGAATGAAGCTTCAAATGGCGGACGGCCATGTTGAAAGACCCATAGGATTGCTCGAAGGGATAACTCTAACCACTTGTGGTGTAGAGTTTGAACACACATTTGCTATATGTGACCTTGAGAAAAATAATGTATATGAGATGATCCTAGGAAGACCCTTCCTACAACAATTACAAATAGTACATGATTGGGGAACCAACTCCTTGTACTTGCAACACTTAGGGGTCACCACCAAGGTCAATCTAAAAGACTATACATTCAGAGTTGTACCACCCCTACAATGGAATCTTATCCACAAAGCAAAAGAATATTCCATCTCCGTGCATTCTGGAAGTTCACCTGAATCATCATGGATGCATGAAGATACCCACTTGTGGATGTGTAAGGTTGAAGAGGAAGAGGAAAAACACCTCAAAGCAAGAGAAGAAGGAACTTTTGAAGAAGATAGGCCAGTTAAAGACCTAGCCTATACATTGATGATCTTTCCAGATGAGGAATTTGAGCCTCATGGCTGGGCATAAATATTAGCTACCATGGACATTGCAGTCAATGAAGAACAATGGACACCTCACTGTGATGAGGACGGTTATGATATTTCAATGTTCATGTGTCAGCCCCTAGTGATTTCATACAAGAAGAAGAAAATGATGATGATCTAGAGTCCATTGTAATGGATAGTTGCTTTAATTCAGAAAAGCACTATCTAGAAGATGTAGGCATATTTAACCAACAAGAAGAAGAACCTCTCACAAGCATTAAAATGGTAAATTCAAAGGATGGAAGTGAAGGTAGTAAAAAGAAAAAGACGAAAAGCAGTGAAACAAGAAGAGAAGGAATCATTGTTTGAAGTACCAGAAGACTTCAAGAAATATAAAGTTGAAAATCGAAAAATTTTGGTATGAATGCCTAAGAGAGAGGCCCTCATAGGAGAAGCATATGATAAAAAAGAAAAGGCCAAGAAAAGTGTTGTAACCATTGACGACCTAAGTACCAAAAAACTTCAAGAAATATGAAGTTGAGGATCGGAAAATTTTGGTATGAATGCATAAGAGAGAGGCCCTCATAGGAGAAGCATATGATAACAAAGAAAAGACCAAGAAAAGTGTTGTAACGAAGAGCAATGTACATACATAGGAGACGACCTAAGTGCAGAAGAAGAAATAGAGCTTATAGCTCTATTAAGGGAATATAGGGACGTGTTTGTGTGGCACTATAGTGACTTGAAGGGAGTAGATCTGAAAATTTGCTCTCATACTATCCCCATGACTACTGATGCCAATCCCAACAAATAGAAGCCCTACACATATAATGACACTTATGCAGTTAAAATAAAAGAAGAAATTGATAGGCTGATTGAAGCTTGATTCATCTATGAGATTGAGCATACTGAGTGGGTGTCCCCCATTGTAGTAGTGCCCAAGAAGAATGGAAAGTTTCGAGTGTGTATTAACCTTAAATTAAAGGTTAATGCGGCCAAAATTAGAGATAGCTATCCACTTCCAATCACAGAACATTTATTGGATCATGTTGCAGGCAAGGAAGTTTATACCTTCCTTGATGGATTTTCAGGTTACAAGCAAGTAGCCATCACCCCAGAAGATCAATACAAAGCTACCTTTGCCATAGAATGGGGAATCTTTGCATTTTGTTGCGATGCCATTTGGGCTCACCAATGCAGCTGCAGCATTCCAAACGCTCATGTGTCATGTCTTCAAAGAGTTCTTGCGAAAGAGCTTAGAAGTATATGTGGATGATTTATGTGCTCATTCCCAACAAAGAAAATACCACATCCCTGAGCTCAAACAGATTTTCAACAAGTGTAGAGAATATCGAGTGTTTTTGAACCCAGAGAAGTGTGTATTCATGGTATGACAAGGTAAAATCTTAGGTCACATTGTTTCTAAGAATGGAATATCTATAGATGAGGATAAAGTAAGAGCCATAGCGGAGTTGCCAAGACCAAGGAACATTAAAGAGGTGCAAGCCTATATGGGCCATTGTGGATATTACCGTAGATTTAACCACATGTATGCTATCATAGCCAAACTTCTTTATGCCTTGATGACAAATTTCGAGTGGAATGATGAATGCGAGAATTCCTTCAATGAGCTGAAGAGACGTTTGTGAACAACACCAATACTGACCACTCTTGATTGGAGTAAACCATTCCACGTCCATGTAGATGCATCCAATTATGCAATAGGATGTGTGTTGTCACAACCCACAGGTGAAGGAAATCTAGAATTGCCTATAGCATATGTTAGCAGGGAACTCAACGCAGCTGAACAAAACTATACAACAACGAAAAGAGAAGGCCTAGGCATGGTATATGTTGTGAAGAAGTTTAGACACTATCTATTGGCTAACAAGTTCAAGTTTTTCACGGATCATCAAGCTCTATTATATTTGGTCAATAAACCTTGCAATACTGGATGCTTAGTAAGATGGTTCCTCTCACTAATGGAATACGACTTTGAAGTGGTAGTTAGGAAGGGTAGGACCCACCTCAAGGTAGATCACCTTTCTCGCATCACTTCAGGAAAGTCATCAAAAGGAGTGTCTGATGAATTGCACGATGCTTATCTGTTCAATTTAGAAGTTGTTCCTAAATGGCCAAATAAGTTGGTACCTGTCCTAACCTTCAGACTAAGAATGTGAAAACGAACAAAGAGGAAATTGTAAAATCGCAAAAATATCAAATATTGGTAGGAAGAATATACAAACAAGGTACAGAAGGTCTATTAGCTTGTTGTGTTGAGGATGATGAACATAGCAGTTGGTTGCAACAAGCCCATGAAGGATTGCTAGGAAATCACTACTCTAAACAATGAGCATTGCATAATCTAAAAGGTTTAAGAGTGTATTGGCCTAGCATGGACAAAGAAATACATGATTGGATTAAGAATTGTCCAATATGCAAGGAGAAACCCCCATGCCTTAGTAGGTGAAAACCTATACGGAAGAGGAAAAGATGGTTACCTAAGATTGTGCGTTCATGAATCTGATTATTTAAAAATCTTAGAAACTGCACATAGTGGTGCTATGGGTGGAGACTTTGGTCCTGAAAGAGTAATTAAGACTATCCTATTTTCAAGACTTTTGTGGCTCACTCTTCATATGGATGCACATACCCATGTGAAGAAATGTGACACATGCCAACGTGCACAATATCCGATTAGAAAAGACGAGATGCCTTTGAGGCCAATGATGGGAAGACATGCATTTTCAAAATGGGGTATAGACTTTGTAGGTCCCATTAACCCCCTAGCAAGAAACTCCCATGCCGAATACATTATTGTAGCCACATATTACCTTACAAAGTGGGTAGAAGTAAAAGCCACGACAAAGAATGATGTTCAAACGACGGTTAAGTTCTTATTTGAGAACGTGTTCACTAGATATTGGTTACCAATAGAGTTAGTAAGTGATAGAGGTATGAACTTCTTGAAAGAAGTTATTGAAAACCTTCTCCGAGAATTCTTGGTAATGCATAAGAAGTCTACCCCCTATCATCCACAAGCTAACAGACAAGCTGAGAGCACGAATAAGATCCTATGTAACGTATTGAAAAAACTCATAAATGATAAACGCTCTGATTGGGACAAAGAGCTTCATCATGTTGTTTGGGCTTACTGAGTTGCTTACAAAACACTGCTCAATGCTACCCCATTTCAGATGGTCTTCGGACAAAATGTTGTGCTACCATTGGACTTCCTAATTGCATGATTAAAAGTAGCACAAGAGCAGGAATGGAATGGACATGAATTGTCCTCTAGGATCTTTGATCTACAACACTTAGGTGAGACAAGGCTACGAGTGGTGCGGTTCAATTGGCCACTCTAGAAGGTGACATCTTGCCAAATTATATTAGTGGATGTAGAGTCAAGATGTATCAAGAACCTCTTACAAAGGATATGATAATGAGACTCAACACTACTAAAAAGAGAAAACAAGAGGAGTTAAGGGTTAGAGAAGAAGCACATGCAGAGGCTAGAGAGTGCATTAGGTGAAATAAGTTAAGGTGACCGGGCCTAGATGTCAACCCAAAATCCCCAAAATATCACATGGACATGTGCCAAAACTCGGGCATAATCACTTCTTAAATAATTGACTGACACCCCTTTGTGACCATTGAGGTAGGACGAGGAAAGAGTTTAAGGACTATGAGAGCATTGGTTGATTCAGGTGCAGCAACTAGTGCGGTTAGACTTTCATACTGCCAAGACCTGCAATTGAACATCAAGCCTATAGAAGCCTATCTCATAGGGTTGGGAGGTGTGGAAACCCCTTTTTTTTGGGCGAGGTGGAGTTTCCCATCTACCTTCAGGACGTCCCAATGTCAGTAAAAATGCTAGTGTGTGAAGATGAGGACCTTACAGAACCACTTGTCTTGGGTCAAGATTGGATTTTTGACCATGCAGTCAACTTAAATATCAGAAGCCAACTTCTTCAAGTTTGGGTACATGAACAATGCATCACAATAGAATTAGAGAATTGCATGCTCACAAATCCAGGTGTCACACATTCTCTTAGTTCTTCTAGGACTAATCTTAGCAAAAAAGATATTGTATGTGTCCAACAAGCTCTATGTTCCAGAAGAACTCAATCATGGAAGAACAAGCTCAAAGACAATCAGACTCCTCCTCTTGTGCAAAGACTAAGACAATCACAACAACTCAACCAAAGAAGCTAGTAAAACAGCCCAAGAGAACCGCTATATCAAATAGATAGACAAAATTCAAGAAGAAAGAAGCTCCAAGTAGGAAGCAGATCTGGGTACGAAAAGGAGAGCAACCACTAGCTTTGGCACAACAATTTCCATCCAAGCGGACCAATCATACCACAAGAAGAACCAAGCAACTAGGACAAGCTCAACCACAAGGTCTCCGACAAATTTGGGTACCACAAAAATTAACAGCAGATCAACAAGGACAATTACACATGTGGGTACCCAAGAAGATCTTACATACACAACAGCCTATGCTCTCCCACACGAGAAAAGTCTCAACAAAGAAGCCAAGTAGAAGCAAGGGCTAGAACCAAGCA
The DNA here is from genome assembly GCA_020310875.1 of Ceratopteris richardii. NCBI lineage: Eukaryota > Viridiplantae > Streptophyta > Polypodiopsida > Polypodiales > Pteridaceae > Ceratopteris > Ceratopteris richardii. The sequence goes on from CM035408.1 coordinate 127,036,874, forward strand.
CCAAGATGGAAAGAAGATCAAATCACCTCTTCGACAATAGTAGGAAGACATGCACAAAGGGTATGGGTTTGGAAGCCAAAAGTACGAGTAGATTCCACGGAACCAAAGAGCCAACCACGCCGGATAACAAATTTTAGAAACCACCCAAAGATGAAGAGGCCAAAGTTGATCTCGACAGGGCCAAATACTATTCTAAAATGGATTCCTATAAGGAGGATTACACCATATCAAGATCCATCTATACCTCCAAACAATGATTGCCGAACATTTGCAAGTAACATCAAAAGCCTCAACGCACAGAAACCATGTGCCTTTGGCATAACCTTGTCATTTGCACCATTCAGGTCATGCATTTCCAAAGTGTGCATTAATATAGAGCCACATTACACGTCCATGCATAGACATGATTGAGAATCTTGGGTGCACGAGACACATTTGCCATATGTACAATATTCTATTGGTAGTGACCTCTTTCTTCTTGTTTGTGACATTGTTTAAAAAAAAAAACAGAAAAAAAGAAATAGGACCATGCATCCCAAGAATCTCATCAGTGAACCATGAACAAGGACATCCATCAATAAGGGAAGACGAGCCAATGGTCAATCACCATGATGGGTGTACAACACGAAGAGATAAACATTGATCAAACTTTCACCATGGTAAGCACACTTTGACAACACTACTGCAATGATAGATTAGGAAACCTCTTCGTCGACATACCCTTGAGCACTTAGCTCAAGACCCCATTTTTGCACCATACTATTTACCATGCATTCCCCAAGTACACATACATAGGGCCACATTACAAGGCTGTGCACAAGGCACATATTTTCTTCAACCCATGCACTAACACAGTTACCCATCCTTCATTATGGGTTACAAGTACTTGGCATAAAAAAATTGCTGAAGCCATGTTTGGAAGATCTAGATGACATACATGCTACAACATTAGAACCTATGGAGCAATTCACAGTCGACAGCTGCTCAAAATCAACATTGACAACCTCTTTTGAGCAACCAATAATTTTTGGGGAAGCTCCTAAATACACCATCATGTGAGAATCCTAGGCATAAGTACATATACAAGAAATAAAACTTGCATAGGCTAGTAGGGGAAAACTAAAGAACCAGACAACCGACCAAGCTACATTTGGAAGATGGACCGCTCTTGTTAATGGACACTACCCCTCAAGTACTACATGGAACTCCTACGCCAACAAGAAGCAGAATTACTACAAAAGTATCCAAAAATGATGCACATGTGGATGCATGCACCAACACACTTGAAGTACAACCTGTGCTATGGACCGATTCCGCATAGATGTACTTGGAAGGCATCTGCTATTAAGGTTCAGAATAATCGTCAGTGCAGAGATTGGATCAATTATCCCTATCTCTCATCTCCCACGAATAATACTCCGACTCTCGACTACATGATGGCCACTATTCGTCATTGGTTACCATGTCTCACAAGATGACTGATATTGTTGCCCAAATGACCGTGAAGATTTTATATATGATGCAGATGGTGTTCAAGACCTTCTGACGTGTCAAGGCTACCATTGTCAATACACCAAGATTTGAATATGGGAATTTAGACTTAGTTTATGACATGAGCACGACACCGTCCCTCAAAGTATGTTATGCTTGGCACTGCAGACTGAAATATATGCCCGACTACTACAAGTAGAAGTTTGAAGATATGTTCACCACCGGCTTCTGGGAATATCACTTAGAAGTGTTCATCAGTCGTCCAATGCATTTGCTTCACTTGTTTGCCTGTCAACAAATTATGTATCAGAACATTATATGCACCCACCTCCAGATGAGCCCTAGCCCATTGATTGGGAGAAACTCGAATGCGATCTTATTTGGGGACTTCGAATTACAGAACATACCTTGGTGACAAACCTGCTCACCAACTACATTACTCACGTGAAATCAAGTTCTGTTAGGGACGACAGAAACTAGGAGGAGGGGAGTGTTCAAGGCAAAGGATCGAGTACCGACTCTCATCGTAGAAGAAGAGGAAGTACATAAACTACTCAAATTGATTCATCATGGCAACAGTGATTTTTATCACTAAGACAATGTAATATATGTATATACATCCAATTATCAAGAGTGTGACTCCATTTTGTGCAAGCCGCAGAGTCCTCAAGCTTGAGTAGTCTAAGTAGAAAGCTCACACCAATTTTTGTAATTTTTGGAAACCATTAGATAGTTCAAATTAGAGGTAGAACCTATTTTTAAACTATGCCAATCACTAGATGTGAAACCGATCAAAACTAGGCAAAAACTATAAATAGAGCAAGAGAGCTCATTTTGTGGGTGGTTGTTGAACTTAAGAGCTAGAATTAAAAGAGCTATTGTAATTAGTTGGTAATGAATATGAGTATGATTTCTCTCTTTGCATTCCATTGATCTCCATTGCAACTTTCCTTGTGTGTGTGTGTATGCATGTGTGTTGTTATTGCATTTCTCACCATCATCTTCATGCACATCACTTGCTCTTGATCTTCATATCGGCCTAACCTCTCTGTGGATTGACAATTACGAGGTGGAGCTCCTCACGTGGGTGCTTTTCATTGTGCTAGAGTGACACTATCCCATGTGGCAATTTAGAATGGAGTCTTATCTCATGTCTAAAGGTCTTTGGGGATTGATAACAAGTATAGAAGTGAAGCCGGTATTACCAGAAGCTTCTACACAAGTAGATCAAGCAAGAGAGAAAGAATGGATCGAAAGAAACAAAAGAGTTTTGCTTATTATCTCACAAAAAATTTCAAATAGTATGCTTTGACATATAAGAGGTTTGAATACTAGTAGAGAAGCCTGAGAGTCTCTAGAAAGGTTATTTGCAACCACCAACAGAGCAAGGCAAACACAACTTATTGGTGAGCTAACAAGAGTAAAAAAGAAGCCATGACAATCGGTTAATGATTATATTCTTGAGCTAACATCTCTTATTGAAGCATTAGCCTCGATTGATGCATCTCCTAGTGAGGATATAAAGTTTAATAGCATGTTAAATGGCTTCAGAGAAGATGAAAGATGGAAGTCTTTCATTACATCGATCATGACTCGAGAGAATCTACCATCATTTGAAGATTTACAAACGCTCATGATGACTGAAGAAATAAACATAGAAGGTGGGAACTCTTATCATTCGCAAAGAGGTAGTTGTTGGAGGATAAACACTCCTGTGTGCACAACAAAAGCAAATGAACCCTCCTAGGATCCTGAAATTTTTCAGACATAGGATTTGTATTTTCTAAGTTTCTCTGAATATATGTAGAGACTGAAAATCAAATTTTGCAAGCTTAAACTAGACTTTGCTACCGGACATTTTGCTCCTCGGCGTTTTGTTCTTGGGCATTTTGGTCCTGACCCTCAGGGTACAACTTCCTTGCTGTCTTTTTGGTCCTAGCCATACTCTGCACAAAATGAGAGTCTTTAGGCAAGGAATTAGAAAGGAAAGGAAACTTACTCTCAGAAACTTTGATCAAGGACTCTTTCCAATGTCAGAGACATGACCGATCCAAGCGATAAGAGTCATCCAAAAATGCTCGGATGTCCCTTATTGCTTGCATCGATCGTCCTTGAATTCATCATCGGGTTGATCAATGGAAAGATCCTTTCTATTTCTCAGAAAACCTATGGCCATCCTCACATCTTTGGGAAGGATCCAATAGAGAGGGCAAAAATCACAAGAAAATGCAAAAGGATATCCCCTTTTCCAAGGAAGCTTGATTTATGCCCAGAGTATGAAAAGGACTGCTGCTTGCTCCCTTTAAACATTGCTTTCTTGATATGACTTGATCACATCTCAGTTGAAAAGAAGGAAAGTGTTCATGTTGAAGACGAGCCTTTCTTAGAGCTGACACTTGAGGGAAGATCAAAAAACTATGAAAGGTGTCATGGATATTGTTGAGGAGATCAATCTCCAAGCAGAAGAAGAGTAGGTCAAAGGTTTTGATGTGGCCACTTTTAAAGCAGAGACTGCAATAAGGGAGCCAACTGAAGAAGTTCAAGTGTCTGAGAAGTCCCTACTTCTCCCAAATCTACCTTTTTACTTTATCTCTAAAAAAGAGTTTATACCTCTATTTTACATTCAGGAACTTTTCAATCTAAGGGAGGACTACTGCCTTGCAGCTATAGCTAAGTCAAAAGAAGTTGCAAGGAGATTCATCAATAAGAAAGGAGAAAGCAAAGAAGAATTTTTGCGTCTTGATTTGGATTTGTCAAATGAAGAATTCAAAGATTCATCACAAGCTCTTTCAAAATGCTTTGAGAAAGCTATCTAAGAGAAGCCAACACTTGCTGATGAAGATTTTGATGAGCATCAGAAGCAACTTGGAATATACTCGTTTGGGCGCGGCTATTCATTCTTGGATGTTGCTGAGGACAAAGGAACAATTTGTATTGACTCAAAAGAGCTCATCGAGGAGGAAGATGAGGTCAAGGTATGTTGTTTAATATATATTCTTATGAATTTAAGGTTTTGTTCAAGATCTCCATTTTTAGTGAGAAATCGACCACGACCGATGCAAGTGATAAGGCCCATCGGATATTTTCCGTTGGGCCTCATCGCTTGCATCGGTCGTGTTTGGACTTGAAGAGGAAGATGAGGTCAAGGTATGTAGTGAAATATATTCTCATGATTTTTAGGCTTAGGAAATGAGATGCGACCGATGCAACATCTTTAGTATGTATCGGTTTTCTCCAAGGTCTCCATTTAAACTGTGAGAAATCGATCATGACCGATGCAAGCGATAAGGCCCATCGGATATTTTTCGTTGGACCTTATCGCTTGCATCGATTGTGTTTGGACTTGAGGAAGATGATGTCAAGGTATACAGTTAAATATATTCTCAAGAATTTTAGGCTTAGGATATGAGATGGGACCGATGCAACATCTCTAGCTTGTATCAGATTTGTCCAAGATCTCCATTTGAAGTGTCAGAAATCGATCATGACCGATGCAAGCGATAAGGCGCATCGGATATTTTCCGTTGGGCCTTATCGCTTGTATCGGTCCTGTGTAGGAGTTGCATGTAGCATTGATAATAGATATCTGGATTTGTAAGAATTCACCTCCTTCAGCAAATATAACATGTTTCTAGGTAGTTTGCAAAGAGATATTGATGACGACCGATGCAAGCGATAACAACCATTTGAATTTCTCTAAAGACCCTAATCGCTTGCATCATTCGTGTCTCTTGCTTTATGTCTAATTGTTTCAAGTTACTTTTCATGACTCCTTAAGTGTGCTTGCACTTCATCTGACCTTGTTTTTCATTTTTACCATATTTAACTATATTGGATGAAGACAATTACCTTGGAAGGGGTAAGGCAACAAGAAAAGCCATAGAAAGAAAGGAAAAGCAAAGGTGGATATTCATTCAATTATCCACTATCTTCCAAACTTGAACCTAGACACTTTTTGTGTTATTCAGAAGCACTATAGTGAGGAGCCAAACTTTGCATTGTTCTCCTTGAGGACTCTATCAAAATACATGGGTTTTACTCCAATACCCTTTAATGCTTTCAGAGTTTTGCTGCTTGAAAGAGGAGTTGCATTCAGAATTTTTGGATATGCCCCAGGACTCAATGCTTCAAGGGCGGGGTACTTTCCCTGTTATTCAAGCTATGCAATGGCTGCAGGGGTGTCAGATTTAAAAAACATTGCTAGATACAGGAGAAAAGAGTTCCTCAGATATAGAGGTGATTTGCCAGAGCCAAGCTCTTTAAAGAGGCTCAAGGAATGACTTCATTTTTTCAAATTCTATTTCTCGACAAATGTACATATACAGAAATCGCCCAATGTGATATAAGACATTGCAAACTTTTTTGGTGTAACTCATCCATGTCCTAATATTAATTGTTATTGATCCATGATCTATTCTCTAATCAAAGTCATCTGATGGTAATAGACATATTTCTTTTCAAGGCTTAATACATCATGAAATGTACATACATGACATCTTTATTTCTCAAAGAAATAAAAGACATTGCTCATATTAAAGCTCTATTTGAAATGTAGTCTTTTTCATTTTGTGATATTGATACATGATGATTTTGTGTGGTGATAGTCATATTCTTCTGATTATATTTGGCATGAGGTCCTTTGTAATTGTCTTCTAAAGAACCAATCAAAAAGCTCTCTGAAGGCATTGCTCTTTGTTACTCCTCCTCCTTTCCTTGTACACCTAAAGAAGCTTGTCCTTGCTTGATAATGAGATTTTTCCATGCTTTGGGTGTTCCATATGGCAAGTGGTTCTTTTTCTACAAAGAATGCACCATGCACAAGAAGAATATGCTAGAAGGGCAGAAGAATCTCATTAGATCTTTATTTCAATTAAAAATAAATAAATTGAATAAAATATCTTTGGGACTCACCAAGTAGTATGTTATGTCTTTGACACCCCATGCCTCTATGATGGTTTCTATAAGCTCTATGGTCACCTTTCTGAAATCTGTCACATAACTTTTTGATGTTACCTGCTGCCTCATGATCTTAAAAAGATTATCTAGTTTGACCCACACCTCCATTATTTTTTTTGCTATTTCTGGTTTGCTTTTCACATTAGTCGTGAACTCACAAATTTTTTTCCAACAATTCCACATGGAATTTAGTTTCTTGTCATCATGGTTGCTGAAGAATCTCCTTGCTTTTGCACCTCCCATTGAGACATCCTGTAGTACATCACCTGTATTTTGTGAAATCTTTGGATCTTTTCTTAGATGAACATCACCACCATGAAATCCCATTTTTGAAAGAAGACATTCACATTTTTTTATGCACTCATCTGCAAGAGTTGTAGTCTCGATAGAATATGCATAATCCAAGTGAAGATGGACCAACTTGTCAATGATTCTTAACTCTGCATGTAGTGTACATATGTGTACATTTGTCATGCTATTGGAAGTATGGGATCCCAAATCATTGAAGAAGATGAGTAGTTATGAAGAATAACATTTTGTCTGGAAGGAGCCTCTTCAGCCTCAGCTCTAGCAATCCATCCATTTGTGCCTGGGTTTTGCATGCAATAGAAGCAAGGGTACTTAGAATTTTCTCCCCCACTTATACCAAACATGCATTTGAGCATCTTTAGGTCTCCACTCAAATGCCACTCAATTTGAAAGTTCTCGTAATCTTTCTCATTCAACAATTCTCCTGCATGTTGCCTTTGGATAACATTTGAAATGTTTGTCTGTGAGAATAACCATTTAAGTGTTTTATGGCTCTCAGATGGAACTTGAGCACAACCAACCCACCATAACTCCATTTCTGTTTGTACTTTGAGAGATGGAGTATCCAATTTCCCAAGGCTATAGTCTAAAGCTTTGTTCATCAGTGCAATACTTATTCTCTCCATCTTTTGATGTTTTTAAGCTTAGCTTCATCAAGTTTGATTACAAATTTCAACAGACTAGAACATTCATGTTCTGTTATATTATAGAACTGAACCATGTATGTTTGAAGTTTTATAATATTTATCCATACGTTGTTAAATGCATTGTAAGTGAAATGTAACTTTTGTTTTCCTACTTCGTGAGGCAGGTTACTCTGAAATATGTTTATATTCACCAAATACTGATGTGATCTTTTTACTCAAGCAAAGCCGAAACTTTCCTACATGATGGGGTCTAGGAATCCAAAACTTTTAACTTTGTTAAATTTTAAAAATTCACACCCGAAATTGCTCTATAACCTTTACTACTCACTCCGACACTATCACAAATCTTCTGAATTTGAGATGGTTCTAGTAACAGATTCATTTCCGTCATGAGTTTTTGGAAAACAAAGCGTTTCAAGCATGTATTTTCATTCAATTTCAATAGTCTTAAAACATCATTTTGACTCATAATTTCATTACAAAAATGTATGCGCTCAAAACTACTCAGCATATTGAAACCTAGCACATTTGTCACATGATCTCTTACAATTTTCATTCTTTTCTTTTTCTGGCCAGATTTTTCAGTCAAAATTAAAAAAGGTTTTACTCGTTTTGACTGCATTCTCAAACCTATAGGAGTTTCTTTCATTTTTTTAAAAGACTCAAACTTAGAAGATAAAGTGGATAATTTGCTTTCTAGCTCCCTCATGTGTAAATCCTTCTAATGTAGTGTGTTTTGTAGATAGTTTATGTATTGTACATAATTCCTTGAAATATCCTAGAGCCTTGAACAATAGCCTCGTAAACCATCCTCACCATCTCCTACAAATCTAATCAGATCATGAAGATTATGAAAGGGGGATACCTTCCAGTTTGTGGATCAATTGGATAAACAGATCCATCTGTCCATATATGGGTATGTTTCTTGCCTTCCTTTCGCAATCCATCCACTTCAGAAGGATGAAGAGCCCTTTGGAATACTTTTCTTGTCATCACATACTCGTAACTAACTGCAATGTTGATATGGAACTTTTCACAATGATTTCAATTGTTTGAAAGCTCAGCGAGAGTATTTGGGTTAAGGTTCTCCATGGTCTGCTATGGAAAGTGACCGGCAAGTGTCTAAAATGACGTGAAAGAGAGAAACAGGCCTGCTATGAAAAGTAGAGTAAAAAAGCGCAAAACATCATTAGTACACATTATATAGGTCCGTGAACAAGAGAAAAATTTGAATTTTGATCAGCGCCCGATGAGCACAAACTTCAAGGCATAAGATATCACACAAACTTTTCATGATTATCACACGAGTTTCTCTCTCTTCAAAATTTATATAAGATACATTTTAAATGAACTTACACGGAATTTCTTAAAGGATTTGACAACTTTAATCCAGATTAAGCACAACTAATTGAAATCCTTACACGGCCCTTTTTGGGCCGTTTTTCACCCCAATACCCTTGTTGTTGACGTGCCCATTCTTTGCTTCCTTCCTTCAAACTTTGATGAAGTCTTTACTTCACTTCAATAGCTCCTTTATCTCTCTTTGATACTCCACTTATAGCTCTGATGCCATTGTTGGAGGATAAACACTCCTATGTGCACAACAAAAGCAAATGAACCCTCCTAGGATCCTGATATTTTTCAAAGATAGGCTCTGTATTTGTTGAGTTTCTCTAAGTATATGCAGATACTGAAAATGAAATTTTGAAATTTTGAACTAGACTTCAAGATCTTTCAAATGAGAGTAAAATCACTCCATTTAGACACTGGATGATGCCTCAACTAGCTGCAATAAGACACACAACTTGATCTCCTCATAGAGTATGAGCTAACTAGATAGACACTGTTGTAGAAATTTCTCTGCACATGTGCAGGCATTGAAGCCAAGACTTATACCAACAAAGTAGAACTTACAAGCTTTCCAATGAGACAAAAATATTGCAAATGGATTCAGGATGAATGAGAAACAACAGTTACAAGATCGAGGGGTCTACCAAGATCATCTAGGGAAAAAGAGTATGAAAAAGTGAAATATCTGCAAAATATGCAGAGAACAGCTAGTAGGGGGTGTGCTTAAGCAAGGGGGAAGCTTGGGCATGTATTTCCATGACTCTAAGCCATAATACAACTCATTAGAGGTTTTAAAGGCCACATACTAACCTCTTTAACCAATCAAAAGCATATACATGTCAAAAGTGAGGTCCAATCACATCAAGAGGTGAGCTAAATCTTCTCTAATCAACTTCTTTCCATTATGGGCATAATTTGATGCCTCCAAATCATGGAAATCAGCCTCCTTTGATTATGGATGATGTGGAAGGTTCAATTTGGGGCATGTTCCCACACTCTTGAGCTTGCAAAATTTGATTTCAGTTGGACAGATGGAGGACAATGGAGTGAAGGTCGATTTTGATAATAATCAGTGGTAGGCTTATCGGAAGAAGAATGTGACTTTTGTTATAAAAGGACAAAAAGTAAATAGATTATATACTTATGAAGTTGAAGTTCCATATTATGCAGATTATACAATGGTCAATGGGGTGCAAGTAAGTCAATTGATTTATGGCATAAAAGGTTAGGACACATCAGTGTTGGCAGATTGAAGGATATTTCAAAGAAATCCTACCTAAGCAAGATTTGGATTTTGTTTTTGAGGCATGTGAGTTTGGAAAACAGGTACGAAATCCTTTTTCAAAAGCAGGATTGCAAAGCAGAGGTATTTTGGACTTGATTCATACTGATGTATGGGGACCATCTCAAGAAGAATCCATGGCAGGTAGCAAGTACTTTGTAACGTTTATTGATGACTTCTCAAAGTTTACATTCATTTATTTTATGAAATACAAACCCGAAGTGTTTGATATGTTTAAGAAGTTCAAATCATTGGTTGAAAAGCAAACAGGTCCAAGCATAAGAAGGTTGAGATCAGATGGAGGAGGTGAATATTTTTCTAATCACTTTCTTACATATTTAGAGGAAGAAGGAATAAAAAATGAGACTACAAATAGATACACACCTCAACAAAACGGTGTGGCCGAAAGAAGAAACAGATCTATCTTGGAGATGGGTAGGTGCATGTTAAATGAAAAGGACTTACCACTTACTTTTTGGACTGAAGCATGCAATATGGCAGTTTATCTGATGAACATGTTACCATCTACTCAAAGTCATGTACAAAAAACACCTTATGAATTGTTTTATGGATCAAAACCAGATATTTCTAATTGTAGAATTTTTGGAAGCATATTTTTTGTTCATGTTCCATAGCAGTTAAGATCAAAGTTGGATCCAAGGTCACAAAAAATGATTTTCATTGGTATGGCAGAAGGGCAACCAGGATATAGATGTGTGAACCCAGATATGGGAGAGGTAATTGTTTCGAGAGATGTTATTTTTCATGAAGATAAACCTTGGTATAAACATGAAGTGTAGGTAGATGAAGAAGAAACTACAAGAAGTCACGAAGAAGAGCCAAGTTCTCGAAGCTCATCACAGAGTCAAATTACACATGAAGAGGTAACTCCCCCAATTAGAAGTTGAAGAAAATTCTCGATTTAATTTCAAAGGAAATTGGGTCACACGAAGAAGAAGTTGAAGGTTCTACATCAAGAAGAGCTCAATCTTGAAGGCAAGAAAAGCATGCTAGGACAAGAAGTCAATCAAGCTATCCAGTAAGAGAAAGAAGGCAACCGCAAAGATTTTCTCATGAAGCTTATATGGCAAAACTTCTTGAGGAGCAGGAACCAACAACTTTCAAAGAAGCATCAAACATAAAGAAATGGGTTAAAGCAATGGATGAAGAAATGATAGCTTTGTATGCAAACAATACATGGAGTTTAGTTCCAAAGCAACCTAACATGAAGGTAATCAATAACAAATGGGTGTACAGGATAAAAAGAAATAGTAATGGTTTAGTAAGTAGATATAAAGCAAGGCTTGTTTGTAAAGGTTATCCACAAAGTTATGGCATCGATTATGAGGAGACATTTTCTCCTGTTGCCAAGATGTCAACAATAAGGATATTAATAAGTGTTGTTGCAAGTAAGGTATGGAATCTTTATCAATTAGATATAAAAAATGCATTTCTTAATGGTGATTTAAAAGAAGATGTGTACATGGAGCAACCAACAGGTTATGAAGATCCCAAGAAGCCTATACATGAATGTAAACTCTTACAAGCATTGTATGGTCTCAAACAGGCTCCAAGGGCTTCGAATTTTAGATTGGTAAAGTTTCTTGAAAAGCAGGGATAGAGGTGTTCAAATGCAGATACTTCTTTGTATGTTAAGGTTGAAGGATCATTGATTGTTTATATCTCAATTTATGTGGATGACTTGATAATAACAGGAAACAATGAAGGTGAGATAGCCAAAATCAAAGCAGAGCTTGGATTTGAATTTAAAATTTCAGATTTAGGAGAATTGATGTACATTCTTGGAATCCAAGTTATGAAGAAGAAAGATTGTGTATATCTTCTACAAAGGAATTATATTCTAGATTTATTAAAGAAATATGGAATGGAGCATTGCAAGAGTATCAATAATCCGATGGAACCCACTGTGAAGTATAGTGTTGAAGATGGTGAACCTTTATAAGATCCACTTATCTACAGGTCTTTGATTGGTTCTCTTATATATGCAACATTAACGAGGTCGGATATTACATTTAGTGTAAGTACATTGTCTCCATTCATGAACAAACCCATAGATGCTCATATGCAAGCAACTAAAAGGGTCTTGAGTTATTTGAAGGGTACATTAAATGAAGGTTTGGGCTATAAATATCATGAAGCTATGGATTTGAAAGCATACATTGATGCAGATTGGGCTAGAAATAAGGATGACAGAAGGAGTACAGGTGGATATCTAATATTTGCAGGTCATAATTTGGTTTCATGGAGTTCTAAAAAACAACCTACAATAGCACTTTCAAGCACAAAAGCTAAATATAGAAGCCTTACAAATGCAACATGTGTATGAAGATATGAATCTATCTACAACACGTTCACTACTCTTTGGGGATAATGTAAGTTCATTACAACTTGCGTCTAATCCAGTGTACCATGCAAGAACCAAACACATTGAAGTACACTACCACTATATTTGAGAAAAGGTGGTAAATGAAGATATTGATATTCAACATGTTGGAACTAAAGACCAATTAGCAGATATACTCACAAAAGCAGTGGATACTTAGAAGCTCAAGCGAATCAAAGTTCTACTTGGAGTCAAAGCTTTGGATTTAGAGCTTGAGATGGGCAATGTTACATTAAAACAAGCTCTAAAGTAGTCTTTTAGTCTTGTGGATCTTATTAGTTATTAAAAATAGTATATGGAAGCTTGTGGATCTTATTAGTTATGAAAAATAACATGTGGAGGTGCTCACATCTCCAAATTTCGAGTAAAATTAGATAAAATTAAGAAGGAAAGGAGAGGTTTCTATTTTTAGACAAGGAAGGTGCTTTTGTTGAGAGCCTCTCAATAAAAAGAGTGGTTCTCTTAGTATAGGTCTCCAAATTGAGTGATTCTTGTTGCGTTGTGAAGCTTACAACTTGTAATATATGTATAGATCAGCTTTTGTACAAAATGCAATGAGAAAAGCCCACATAAGTAGACACGTTTGAAAATCTTCTTTCTTGTGTCTATCCGATGTCTCATCAGAGACATACCTCTCCTCAAACTTTCATACCTCAATCATTATGAGGTCTTTTTGAGTGATTTCACTTGGAGGAGTTTCCTTAGATCTCATACTTTCTATTTGTATCAAAATTTTGCATAGAGCTTTGAGTTTTCTTGTTGTTGTACATCATTTTTCAATTCAGATAGTTAATCATACCTTGCTATTGCAAGCCTCTGCATACCTTGACTTCAAACTATTCATTTGGGAGCTATACTCCACTTTTTTTTATGTTTTTTGTTTCTAAAGCATGCTATTCAGAGTATAACTTTAGAATATAGGATTGGTTTTGAAAAATTCTAATGAGAGAGTTTCTGGGGGTTATTTTGCTACGGTCACCCATTTTTATTTTCTTGAAAGTTTGCAGGAAAGTTTGATTTCTGAAGTTTGGAAATATTTGTTTGATCTTTTGAAGATCTTAGGAGGTCTCATGAAGTTTTGTTGTGTAATTTGATTTTTACAAGTTTGTAAACATAACATCTATGGTTCTTTTATTTATGCAATCTTCCTTTCTTAATAAAAATCTTTTTGGCAATTTCCTATTTGTGAAAATACAAGTCCAAAGTGGTGCTTCATTATCTCCACTATCATCAGACTCAATCATGTTATCTTGTTCATGATGTATCTTATACCAAACTAGTTCCCAGAGATAGATACCACTCACTCTCAGGGAGGTTCACACAACAAGGTACCAGAAATACCCGTGGAAAGAATTGGAAATATGAGTGAGGGAGAGGAAGGTAATACTTATCTTCCAATAACCCACCAAGGCTACATCACCAAAGCCATCCTAGATTTAGGTGCCAGAGTATCCATCGCTACCACTTCGTTATGGAAATGTTGGGGTAAGCCAGCACTTAGACCCACAAGAACAAAGCTACAAATGGCTAATTGACATATTGAGAAACCATTCGGCTTAGTAGAAGGGATATCTCTCACCACTTGTGGTGTAGAATTTGAGCACACCTTCGCCATTTGTGAGTTTGGGAAGAATCACACATACGAGATGATATTGGGAAGACCATTCATGCACCAATTGCAAATTGTACAGGATTGGGGAGCTAACTCCTTGTACCTGCAACATTTAGGAGTGACCACCAACGTCAATCTCAAGGACTATTCCCATCGCGATGTACCCTCAATATAGTGGAATACCATCCATAAGATGCCTAAAGAAAGAAATTATGTGCATTCATTAGAATCAGATTCATCATGGTTGCATGAGGATACTCATCTATGGATGTGTAAGATAGCTAAAAAAAAAAGAAAGAATGATCAAAATCCAAGACCTTAGGTTCAAAACGACATCCACGAACTCTTCAAGATCCTACTTATGCACCAATAGTATTTCCCGATGAGGAATTCAAGTCTCACAGTTGGGCAAAAATCTTAGTTACCATGGATATAAGAGTTAATGAGAACAATGGACCCCTCACTGTGACAAGAATGGATATGACATTTCCATCTTTATGATAGAGACCTTAGAGGAGGAGCTTCTCTTAGAAGAATGCATGGAATTGGATCAAGAGCCAGACGAGACAAGTGACTGGGATCTAGAGTCCATTATCATGGAACCCTTCTGCTCAATAGAAGAAGAGTATCTTTACTTTGTGGAAGCCAATATCCCTGAGATGGAAAAGGAAAATCAAATTGAACAACCTAAGTCACTTATGGAAAACCGGGAAAATAAACACAAGAGGGAAAGGAAGAAATCACCTAAGACGGAAGAAGAGGAATCCCTCATGGAAGTTTCAGAGAACTTTAAAAAATATGAAATAGAAGATAGAAGAATCATGATACAGATGCTTAAATGAGAAGCATGCATTGGAAAAGTATCGATAACCAAGAGAAAACCAAAAAAAGAATAGTCATGAAAAAAGAAGGAGAAGAAAAATGCACAGACATAGGGCATGATTTGATGGAGGAAGAAGAAGAAGAGTGAACTCCCCTATTGCGAGAATAGGGGAGTTCACTCTTCTTGATGGATTCTCAGTCTATAATCAAGTAGCCACTGCACCTGAAGATCAACATAAGATATCCTTTGCCATAGAGTGGGGCATATTTGCATTTCGTGTGATGCCATTTGGGCTGACAAATGCACTGTCCACTTTTGAATGATTAATGCATCATGTTTTTAGGGAATTCCTACGAAAGAACTTGGAAGCTTACATGGATGACTTATGTGCTCATTCTAATGTGAGATAGACCCACATCCCTAAATTAAGGCAAATTTTTTATAAATGTTGAGAATATTAGGTCTGGTTGAACCCCAAAAAAGTGTGTTTTCATGGTGAGGCAAGGAAAAATTCTAGGACACATTGTGTCAAAAATGAAATATCTACAAATGAAGAAAAGGTTAGAGTGATTGCAAACCTACCTAGGCCAAAAAATATGAAGGAGGTACAGACTTTCATGGGACATTGTGGTTACTATCAACGATTTATACACATCTACGTGATCATTGCAAAGCATCTATACTCCCTTTTGACCAAATTTGAGTGTATAGATGAATGTGAGAAATCATTCAATGAACTCAAATGACATTTGTTCAACACCTATCTTAACAACACCAGATTGGAGTAAGCCATTCCATGTGCACATGGATGCATTCAATTATGCCATAGGATGTGTGCTGACATAACCCACAGATGAAGGCAATATAGATCTTCCCATTGCTTACACAAGTAGACAATTAAATACAACAGAAAGAAATTACACCACTATGGAGCGCGAAGGATTACGAATGATTTACGTAGTAAAAAAATTCATGCATTACTTGTTGGCAAATAAGTTCAAATTCTTCATAGATCATCAGGCATTGATGTATCTAGTTAATAAGCCTTGTAACACAGGATGATTGATACATTGGTTTCTATTATTAATGGAGTATGACTTCAAAGTAGTAGTCAAGAAGTGAAAGACCCACCTTAGAGCATATCATCTTTCATGACTCGCTACTAGAGAAGCACCTCAAGGAATAGCGGATGAACTACCAGATGTATACCTATTTAATCTTGAGATAGTACCCGAAAGGGCCAAATCCATTGTCCATATTCTCACATTTGGACCCAAGAATCCTAGGATTGGGATAAGAGAAGGAGAGATCACCAAGTCACAAAGATACCAGATACTATCATGAAGCATATATAAACAAGATAATCAGAAAAATCTTGCTTGTTGTGTAGATGAGTCAAAATACAAGAATCAGTTGTAGTTAGCACATGTCGGTGCATTAAAGCAACATTATTCAAAACACCATACATTGCAGACTCTACACAGACTAGGAGTGTACTAGGTCATCTATGGAAGCACATGTCTATAAGCTATGCAAGGAATGCCCCATCTCTTGTGAAAGACCATGTATGGAACATGCCACTTTATATCATGTGTCTCTCATACCAAAATGGAGTGAACCAATGGTAACATACTTGAGGAACAAAACATTCCCTAAAGAAATGATTTTAGCAAGACAATGAAGTTTAGAGCAGGAAGCTCAAGACCACACTCATTGGCAATAACCTGTACAATTGAGCGAGAGATATATATCTAAGACAGTGTGTTCATGAGAGTGATTATTTGAGCATATTGGAGACTGCACACCAAGGTGTTGCAGGAGGTCATTTTGGTCCCAACAGGATAATCAAAGCCATACTATTCACAAGATTATGGTGGCCCACTCTTCACATGGATGCACATACCTATGTTAAGAAATGTGATGTCTACCAAAGAATCCAGTTTCCTACTCACAGAAATGAGATGCCACTGAAAGGACGTGCATTCTCTAAGTGGGGTATAGACTTTGTGGGACCCATTAACCCCCTGCTAAAGGTACTCATGCTAAATACATCATAGTAGTGACTGATTATCTCACCAAATGGGTAGAAGCTAAGGCCACTAAAAGTAATGATGCACACATGACTACAAAATTCTTATTTGAGAATGTCTTTATGAGGTATGGATTGCCTATAGGGTTGGTGAGCGATCGAGGAACCCACTCAAGTTATTGAATATTTGTTACAAGATTTTATGGTGATTCACAAGAAATCCGCACCATCTCATTCTCAAGCCAATGGTCACATAGAAAGTACTAACAAGATCCTTTATAATGTATTGATGAAACTTGTAAACAACAAATGTTCAGATTGGGACAAACAATTACATCATGCTATCTAGGCATATCGAATGGCATACAAGACTATACTCAATGCAACTCCCTTTCATATGGTTTTTGGTCAAAATGCAATGCTCCCTTTGCATTTTTTGATACCCACCCTTAAGGTTGCACAAGAACATCAGTGACTAGCCATGAATTATCATCAAGGATAATGGGCTTGGAAAATTAAGAGAAACCAGGCGCAGGCATATATGCAACCAAGAAGCGATAGAAAGCCTATTTCCATGCACATGTGATAGATAAAGGCTTAAAAGAAGGTGATTTAGTCCTAATGTATACACTAAAACAACACGCATGAAAGTTAGAGAAGCACAATTATGGATCTATCATTACTAATAGACTTTCAACAAGTGGAGTGGTACAATTATCCACAATAGAAGGAGAGATAATGCCTAATTACATTATGGCTATAGAGGATATGCTTAGATGACTCGCATTGGCAAAGAAGCACAAGGAGGAAGAAAAGAGAATATGAGAGGAAGCTCAAGTAGAAGACCTAAAATGCATTAAATGCATGAAATTAAGAAGACAAGGACTAGGGAGAGAACACTATAACCATCTCAATAGCTCAAGGATAAATGCTAGGACTGACAAAGAAACACTGAGATATCCTATGGCCATGTGTCAAACAAAGTCAACTGCTGAACGAAGCATAGTGGATACGAGACCATTCATTACACTTAGGCTAAAACAAGGCAACGCCCACCATGAGCTTAGGGGTTTAATTGATTCAAGCACTACGACTAGTGCAATTAGGTGGTCCCATTATAAGTATTCAAGGCTAAAGAAATGTGACCAATTGAGGCATACCTCATAGGGTTAGGAGGCATGAAAACCCCTTGCATGGGTGAGGTGGACCTTCCAATCCTCATACAAGGGATGAACTTGAGTGTGAAACTCCTAGTGTGCCATGATGAAGATCTGACAGAACCATTAATTCTTGGCCAAGATTGGTTATACAATCACTTGGCAGACCTAAATCTTAGAAAATGCTCCCTATGGCTCAGGTCCTTAGACTAGCAACAAGTGATATCGCTTCACTTCCCTAAAAATACCCCCTGAGGAACGTAACCCTAGACCATATGAAATGAAGGCAAAGGAGGACCGGAAGATCTTTGAATAGATAAGTCAAATTACTTCTACATCAACCCATGTGGGGCTAGAAATGGAAAGGCACTGCTCAAGAAGATGTCAAGAGATTTTTCCCTGGTCTTCCTTTGAACAAGAAGAAGACACCACCCACCTGATGGGTCAAGTGGACTACACCAGTGGTTAGGTGGTTACATTGTTGGTGCAAGGCAATCAACAATTGAAGTTTTGATGAAGTTTTGAAGTCAAGGATTGAAGAAAAGATCAAGATATGAAGCATGAAGAAAGTACATGTTCAGAGAATGAAGATGTGTATACATATGTACATTAATTTATACTTTTGTATGGTGATGAACTTCTACATATTTGCCTATATATACAAGGAAAAATATCGGGGCAAATATGAGAGAGTGTGTGAGAACAAGAATTGAAGAGAATTAGAAGTCATTAGACACTTGTGGAGTGAGTAAGATAACTCTCTCATCCAGATGTAAAACTTTTTAGTAATGAAGAAAAGTTGCACCCGATTTTTCTATGTGTTCTCCTTCAGTGTTTGATCATTTCAAGACTCCTTTTGTAGGTGTCTAATTCCATAGTTAATGCGTCTATGGTTAAAGTTTGAGAGCCTAATTGTACACAGGCTGTGAGAATTATGAGTAGGAACATTCATATGTGAGGAAGTGTTGAGTGTCTTCTGAAACAAGCGCAATTCCGATGGTAAAAGAAATGGTCAGTTCTCAGTGCAGAATGTAAAGTTTTACACAAGTGAGGAGTCAAAATCTAAGTTGGAAGGTAAGCCATCTATGACTAAAAGCATTTGCATAAACGGGTTCTAGTTTGGGAGAACCAAGCTTTAGAAGTTGCAGGTGTCAAAGTCGACTGTAAAGAACTATAGTTTTAGACATAAGTGACTTGTTAAGATCGTTTCTCTAGATCTACTGAGTCTTCTGGAATGATTTAACTTGGAGGAGGTGCGAAAATTATAGCTGACACCTTGTGCAAAGTTTTATAAAAAAATTTACACATTTTTCAAGTTAATGATTGAGTTATGTGCAGCAGACTTTCTATGTAGTCATCTTCTTCAGAGTTTGTTCAAGATTTTGGTAGATGAGTATTGATCCTCCAAATTGGTGAAGGTTTTAAGTTATTCTTGATATAAAGGTGCTCTAATTTCAAGAATAACTTGTTCTTTTGGAGATTAACACTCTCCATCAGTGGTATCAGAGCAAGAAGCATCAAAATTGAAGAAAGGAGGACCCCGATTGCTGCAGTTATAAAGAATTCACCATTTGAAGATACAAAAGGTCAAAGCTTGAAAAGAAGGTTAGAAGATATCAAGGAAGACAAAATGAGTATCATTCGAAGCAAAGGTAACCTTATTCCTCATAAAGCTTGAAGGATTTAATACACAGGTGAAGAAAGGATGGGAGATTCTCTTCAGATAGAGAAACTAGATAGAGAGAACTATCCAGCATGGTCAATGAGGATGGAAGCTCATCTTATGAGCAAAGACTTGATAGGTTATATCACAGGTGAAGAGGAAAACCCTCAGTTCAGAGATCCTAGTGTTCCAACTAGGGATGAATTGTCAGATTTGAAGACTTGGATGAAGAGAGATGCTCAAGCTAAGAGCATTATCTATATGGGAGTTAATGACTACTTGCTACCTCACATTAGAGGTCTTGAAAGTGCAATTGATATATGGAATGCTTTGGAGGAGCATTTCCAAAACACCACAAAGTCCAGCAAGGCATCCTTGTGGGCAGAGTTTACCAATTCAAGAAGAAGGCCTCTCAATCCATTTCAGATTATCTAACAAGGATGAAAGACATTGCAGATGCATTAGGAGCAGTTGATGAAGATATTGAGGAGGATAAGTTGGTAAGGCAAATCCTCATAGGTTTGAGAGGTGATGACAAATGGAAGCCATTCATTTTGTCTACTGAATTATCACTAGATCATTTTACTCCTGATTTAAATCAGTTGCTAGGACACATGCTAACCTTTGAGCAAGATGTCAAAGGTGAAGGTGATAAAAGTGTAGGTCAAGCAATGTATTCAAAGGATAAGAAGAATAATAGCAAAGGGCAGAAACAAGCAGATGAAGATGAAGGTACAACTAGCCAAGCTAACTTTCTAAGAGGAAGAGGAGGTGGCAAAGGTAGAGGAAGAGGTAGAAGTAATAAAGATGGAGTCAAAGCTTGCTGGATTTGTGGTAAGACAAATCATTTAGCTCATGATTGTTGGCATAATACTCAGAATAATGGTGGATATAATCAGAACTTTAATTCAAGAGGAAGAGGTGGCAGAAATCAAAGAGGTAATTTAAGAGGTAGAGGTTACTTTGGAAGAAATGCAGGTAGAGGATTCCAAAGCCAACAATACAACAATACCTACTACATTTATGCTTCAGATCAGAAGGAGGATTCAACATTGATAATGAATGCAACTTGTGAAAGGCAAAGTGAAGATCAAAGAGTCTTCTACATTGACTCAGGGTGTAGCAATAACCTGAGTGGCAACATAGCTTTGATGATTGATTGGGAGAATAATGTAACTAATCATGTAGTTCAAAAAGGTGACAATACAAAGCACAATGTGAAGTTAATTGGATCAATGAAGGCCAAGGATGGAAGTACTCTCTTGAGTAAGGTTTTGTATGTTCCTACAATTCCAAAGAATCTAATAAGTGTAGGACAAATTGTTGAAAAAGGTTATGAAGTTAGGTTCACTAATGAAGGAGTTTTTGTGGAAGACCCTAGAAATGGGTATAAACAAATTGTTTCAGGGAAGAAAGAAGGAAGATTGTTCACATTGAAGATTCAAGGTAACATTGGTCATGCCTTGTTCACCTATGGAGGACATAAGATCTCTGACTTAGATTTTTGGCACAAAAGGCTTGGACATTTCAATGAAAGAGGTATTAAAGATATGGTTAACAATGGTTTAGTGCTTGGATTGCCTAATGTTACAGGTCAACATATGACATACATATGTGAGGCATGTCAATTAGGTAAAGCTCAAAAGCAATCTTATTCCAAGCATGGTTTTATGTATTCAGAGAAGCTTGAATTGGTACACACATATGTGTGGGGACCATCAAAGGATTTTAGTATCAATGGTTCAAGGTATTACGTGATTTATGTTGATGATGCTACTAGATGGATCACTATCTATGTGATCAAAGATAAGTCAGAAGTATTCAATACATTCAAACATTATCATGTGTATGCAGAGAGAATTACAGGTCAAAAATTGAAGAGACTAAGGTCAGATGGAAGGGGAGAGTATTTCTCTAATGAGTTCAGTGATTACTTGTGGAATGCAGGTATAAAAAGGGAAATTACTTGCAGGTACTCTCCTCAACAAAATGGTGTAGCAAAAAGGAGGAATAGAACCCTTGTTGACTTTGCAAGATCCATGATGAAGGAGAAAAATTGCCCAAATTATTTGTGGGTTGAGGCTGTAAATACAGCCACATATTTGTTCAATAGATTATCATGTAAAGCTTTGCAGGGTATGACACCATATGAAGCATGGTGGGGTAAGAGACCTACTCTAGATCATTGCAAAGTATTTGGATGTTTGGCATATGCATATGTGCCATCTCAATTAAGGCACAAATTGGAACCTAAAGCTGAAAAGTATGTGTTCATTGGATATGATGATAAGCAGATGGGATATAGGTTGTGGAGTCCATCCACAAAACAATTCCTTGTGTCAAAGGATGTTACATTTGATGAGCAAGGTACTTGGTATGCAGGTACAATCAATATTCATGCAGGTGATGAAGAAGTTGTGACTCAAAAGAAAGGTAAATCAAAGGTTCAAATATTTGATGATGAAGAGAATAATGAAGTACAGGTTGAAGTTGAAGAAGTGCCAAGGTTTGATCTAGAATGTGATGAACCAGAGACCTCAAGAAGTGGAGAACTCAGAAGGTCATCAAGACACAAATGGCAACCTACAAGGTATAGCTATGACACTCCTTTTTTGGCTACCAAAGATTATGCTTATATGATAAAGGCAGATGAAGACCCTTCTACATATGAAGAGGAAAAAGGTAAGGAAAATTGGGAGAAAGCTATGCAGGAAGAGTATGATGCATTGATGGAGAATGAGACATGGGATTTGGTTCCTAAACCAAATAGTTTGAAGATCATTGGATGCAAATGGGTCTACAAGACAAAGAGGTTTGCATATGAAAGTGTGTCTAGATATAAAGCTAGACTTGTTGTGAAAGGTTTTCCTCAGACATATGGTATAGATTATGATGAGACTTACAGTCCTGTGGCAAAGATGACAACTATCAGGACACTCATAGCTATTGCTGCATGTAAAGGTTGGAAATTATGTCAATTAGATGTGAAGAATGCTTTTCTAAATGGTTACATTTCAGATGACGTTTTCATGGAGCAACCACAAGGATTCAGAAATGGAAAGTATCCAGATCATGTATGTAAGCTCAAGAGAGCTTTGTATGGTTTGAAGCAGGCCCCAAGAGCATGGAATTATAGACTTGTGAAGTTCTTGAAGGAACTTGGTTTTCAAGTATCTAAAGTAGATAGTAGCTTGCTTGTCAAAGCAAGTGATGATGAGTTCATTTACATGTGCATATATGTTGATGATATAATTCTTACAGGTACAGATGAGAAACACATTCAAAGCCTAAAGAAGCAAATGGAGAAAGAGTTCAATATTAGTGACTTGGGAGATTTGTCATATTTCTTGGGCATGGAAATCTCATACACTCAACATGGAGTATATGTAACTCAAGAAAGGTATTTGAAAAACTTGTTGATCAAGTTTAAAATGGATGATTGCAGGGTAGCACCGACTCCAATGGAGGTGAACCACAAATTGAGCAGATATGGAGGAGAAGAATTCAAGGACATGAAGCTATATCAAAGTTTGGTTGGTAATCTGATCTATGCTACATTAACTAGGCCTGATTTGTCATATGCAATTGAAGTATTATCTCAGTTCATGCATTGTCCTAGGAAAGAACATTGGGTTGCAGGAAAAAGAGTGTTGAGGTACATTAAGGGTACACTCACAGAAGGTTTGTATTATGGTTTTACATCAGATACAAACACCAAGATATATAGTGATACAGATTGGGCAGGTAATCTTAATGATAGGAGATCAACTTATGGATACTTGTGTTATGTGGGAGATAAGTTAATTTCATGGTGTTCAAAGAAGCAACACAGTTGCTTTATCATCCACAGAGGCTGAGTACAAAGGTATGGTGGAAGCTGCAAAAGAAGTGATATGGCTTAAGACTCTTATGAAGAGTTTTGACATCATTCAGAGTACACCCACTATTCATGGAGATAACATGAGTTCATTGTATTTAGCTACTAATCCTGTTTTTCATGCCAAGACTAAACACATTGAGATTCAGTATCATTTTCTAAGAGAGAAGGTGATGGATAAGGAGATTGAAGTTATACATACTTCAACAAAAGATCAGATAGCTGATATGCTAACCAAAAGCTTGGATGGACCAAAGCTACAAAGATTCAAAGACATGGCAGGTATGAAGAAGATAGAAAAAACCTCAATTGATGATTGAGGGGGAGCTGTTGGTGCAAGGCAATCAACAATTGAAGTTTTGAAGTCAAGGATTGAAGAAAAGATCAAGATATGAATCACGAAGAAAGTACATGTTCAGAGAATGAAGATGTGTATACACATGTACATTAATTTAGAGTTAGCTCACTTATACTTTTGTATGGTGATGAACTTGTACATATTTGCCTATATATACAAGGAAAAATGTCGGGGCAAATATGAGTGTGTGAGAACAAGAGTTGAAGAGAATTAGAAGTCATTAGACACTTGTGAAGTGAGTAAGATAGCTCTCTCATCCAGATGTAAAACTTTTCAATAATGAAGAAAAGTTGCGCTCGATTTTTATGTGTGTTCTCCTTCTGTGTTTAATCATTTCAAGAATCCTTTTGTAGGTGTCTAATTCCATAGTTAATGAGTCTATGGTTAGACTTTGAGATCCTAATTGTAAACAAGCTGTGAGAATTATGAGTAGGAACATTCATATGTGAGGAAGTGTTGAGTGCCTTCTGAAACAGGTGCAATCCCGATGGTAAAAGAAATGATCAATTCTTAGTGCACAGTGTAAAGTTTTGCACGAATGAGGAGTCAAAATCTAAGTTGGAAGGTAAGCCATCTATCGCTAAAAGAATTTGCATAAATGGGTTCTACTTTGGGAGAACCACGCTTTAGAAGTTGCAAGTGTCAAAGTCGACTATAAAGAACTAGAGTTTTAGACATAAGTGACTTGTTAAGATCATTTCTCAAGATCTACTAAGTCTTTTGGAATGATTTAACTTGGAGGAGGTGTGCAAACTATAGTTGACACCTTGTGCAAAGTTTTATAAAAAACTTTACACATTTGTCAAGTTAATGATTGAGTTATGTGGAAGAGACTTTCGGTGTAGTCATCTTCTTCAGAGTTTGTTCAAGATTTTGGTAGATGAGTATTGATCCTCCAAATTGGTGAAGGTTTTAAGTTATTCTTGATATAGAGGTGCTCTAATTTCAAGAATAACTTGCTCTTTTGGAGATTTACACTCTCCAGCATACATCAACAACCAAATGGGCATTATAGCATTTTCAGACCCATCCTCCACCCTTCTTGCAAACCTACCTAGATCTGTTGCACAGATGCCCCACTTCCTGATGGGTAGGTCACACAAGTGTTGGACCTCCCTTCTTTTCCAAAGTAGAGTATCGACTAGACCTCTCAACCACAACTGAAGAATAGTCAACCACGATTTAGGAACCCAAATTGATGAAAATACCAGATGATCCTATGGAGGAAATAGTATCAACATGTCAAAGCAACCAACACCAATTGTTTCCAGCAGCACATGCGATGATGAGAAGTGGCCATGGCAGAATCAGACTCCATATCCAACATCCCCTCGACCTTCTTCTCCATCCACAAGAACCCGACAAATTTGGATCACCAAGAAGTACCTAACAAACCAACCCAACTCCACGTAGATCTAGGTACCCAAAGACTGTCTTCTAGCTCAACACCCAAGCCATGTAATACACATCCCTCCGAAATCACTTCAGCCGTCGACACTATCACTGCCAGATTCATCCTTTGTACCTCAAGTAAGACAACATACCCACACACCAACCCTTAGAAAATGGATGCCAAAATGCACCCAAAAACCTCTATATTATCCTTTATACAACATAACACTTCTCATGACTAACCCTTATCCTTGTAATTATTCACCCATAACTAAACCTTGTATAAATTCATCCCCACTAACCTACTATCACTTGTAATACGATCTCACCACAAGCAATGTAAGCATTATTCAAGGGCATGTAGGTGTCTAGCGACTTTCAATAGCTTTTGGAAGGGCATTATATCAACCACCTCACAACGCATGGCTACACTGGTTACACATCAGTTATGGAAAGGAATTGCAGTCTCACTTTATTGGGATCATTATTAATTTCCATACAAATGTGTTATCCTTTTGTAGCAGATCATCTACACACTCATTCAAATCACTATGCAAATTGAAGGTACCTCCGAGGCTGGCACTAGTATATAAGCAACACCTAGTTAGTGATGCTTTCATGAATGTTGTTATGAGCATTAAAAACAATGTCAAAAACAACATTAAGATCAATGTCATTTAAATGAAGGTGTGCACTCGATGCCCAGTCTGACAAAATGCACGATCACGTAGCGATGAAAATGTGTCACCTTAACCATTGCTATGCCCCCATATTCCTTCTAGTGGGATACTAGATTTGGGCAAAATTTGTTTGGGGGGACAATAAAATTCTTCTTATCACTTGAAAAAACAACCTGGTTTCTACTCAACTATATTGACTAGAGGATGTGGCTCCTCCAAGTTTGCTAGAGGACCAAGTCCATTTTATTACAATAGCTGATAAGGATATCCTTAATCCCCAAATCAAAGATGCCTTTCAACTTTAAGTAGGGTTGAAGAATATTCTAGAACTATTTGGCATGCCCGCAATTGATAAAGAGGTGGGGCAAATCCTCCTCCACACTACAAAAAGGACACTTCCCATCATTAACTCTTACCCTGTGCCAATCCAAACACCATTATGTAGAATGAGCCACTAAAGGAGAGAGTGTTTGATGTTCATATGAAAGGCCCATATAGATTTGAATCTATGCCTCCATTGCATAGTGGTCCACCACAAATTTCATATATGGTTGAGTTTATGAATAATAATGTTCACTAAAACTTTATCTTTCTTGAACACTTTCAACATGTTAGCAACAATAGTTTGGATGTTAAGATTCGAGACTTTGTACTCGTCCAGCTTCAGGGCCAAGTGATGTTTGGAACTCAGCATCACCTGATACAAGAGGAAGACAAAGGAATAAGTGAACTGCATTGAATATCAAAATCTTAACTTAGTTGACTGGAGAAACCAGATCCAATCCATGATTTCAGCCTTGAAGCATTTGTGTTCCTTTATGGATGGTTTTTTATTATTCCATAGTGCCACCCAGTCATGCCAGGGGGACTCCTGTTGACATTAGTTATGAAATATTTGTTAAGAGCATACAAGCTTTAAACCTTCATCCGCACCTTCAAAAACCTGCTAGAAAGCAAGCTTCCAATAGGAAAAAATTGCTCAAGAGAGATCACAATAACCCACAATGATTATTGACCCAAGCCTTATACCCATGAACATAAAATGAATGGATATTTCTTTTGAATAAGGCATCCCAAATCTCATCAGATTGGAGATTCATAACAATCCACTTGGAAGAGAGGTTGTCTTCCATCTTGACAGGGTTAATGATTCCAAGCTGACCTTCTCCTTAGGCAAACAATAAGTCTCCTAAGAAACTTTAGAGATTTTATTCACTTGATCACTTCCTCCCCATAAGAATCTTCTGGCCAAACTCAAAATCTGCTTCAATTGATTTTTAGAAGGCATCCAATAGGATAAAAAATAGCTAATGCATGGTAGCAAGTAATATTTGAGGACAAGTGACCTTTGAGCTAGAGAAAAATGAGGGTCATACCAACTTAAAACCGTTTTCTTGGATTTATCAAGAACCCAATCTGATCTTTGTTAGTAGGATACTTTAAAGCCCATGGGAATCCCAAACAACCTGAAAACAACGCGGTCTTGCATAATTTGAAAATTGGCACTAGAAACATAGTCAAGCACCAAATTATTTGAAGACTTGAAACCAATTTTATGGTGATTAATCTTTTACCCACTAGCTAAGCAAAAAATGTTCAGGAAATTTAAAAAGGAAATAGTAGAGATGGGTTCAACCACAGTGCACATGTTAGTATCATTGGAAAACATCTGAAGACCATGAGGAGATTTGGAGTTAGGGATATTGATGCCTTTAGTGTTACCATTATCCATTTCATTTTTGACTTACCAACCTAAGGCATCACTAGCAATAGCAAAAAGCAAGGGGGCAAGGGGACATCCTTGTCTAATAGATCTACAAAGTTTGAAGGGGGCAAAAAGGTGACCATTCATGGAGACCCTAGAGAAGGCATTACCAAAAAGGGTACTAACATACTTGATAAACTGTTTAGAGGACCCAATGTCATGAAGAGATTGAAGGATGAAGCCCCACTCTATCTTATCATAAGCTTTGTCAAAATCCACTTTAAAGAAGTAAAAATCTTGGTTTTGCTCAACAGCATACTCTAGACCTTCCCAAATGAAGATAATGGCATCAAGAATAAACCTACCCTTAATAAAATCCCTTTGCTCATGGAGGATGATTCTATTCATGATATCACTTTCCAACCGTTGGGACCTTCTAAGGGTTTGTCCTCATTCATAGACACCTTCCTTGAAGAAGATCCCTCTCCAAGATCTGTGTTAGGGTGATGATTTTCTTGTTCTTTTTCTAATCCATCATAATAATCCATAAAAGGATTATTCACTTCCTCAGGCAAAACATTAAAGGGGTTGGAATTCTTACTTGCCTTCTTTTTGGAAGCTTTAGGAGGAATTTTCTTACTGGTGTTATGATTTGCACTAGAGGCATCTTGGGGAAACTCTATTATTTTTTTACTAGCCTCCTTACTTCTTGCAACTTCAGAAACATGCTCATAAACATTATAAGAATTTAAGGGACAATCCTTAATGACATACCCTTGCTCAAAACACTTAAAGCAAGCATTAGGTAAGTTCTTATAGAGATTTTTTTTCATGAATAAGCACATCATCTGAGTCCTTGATGCTAATACTATATTTGATGAGTTTAGAGACATCAATTTCAACCATCATCTAGGGGTCCCTTTTGGGATTAATGCTCCCCCAACATGACTTTTGACCCAACACCTTTCCAAGAATATTTCCAAGTCTCTCTATCCATGGATAAAATTCAAGTGGCATGTTTGAGAAGTCGACCCAGATTGGGAGTCTCGTTCGTTTAGGGCCACATGGGTTGAACCCCACATACCATCTATAGAAGGACATGGGGATGTTCTTGATAAGCCATTGCCCTTCTGAAATTATCTGCAATGCACTCTTTGAGTCATCCAAGAAGAACAAGAAATATCCATTAGGTAAGTACTGAATCTGCTTGACAAATACCCCACTTGTTACCCAATTCAATTTAATCCAATGTTTTAGATATTCTTGTGAGGGACACAAACCATGAAAAAGCCCTACAATCACCTTTTCTGTAAGCTGATTTTTCCAAATCATGAGGGAGTTTCTATAAATGACCAAAGAATTGTCATCTCCTACTCATGGTCTATGTTAACATAATGGGGGTAATCCTCCATTCTTTTTACCCTTAGGGTTAGAAACATTTCTAGGGTTAGGTTGTGTACCTTGCTAAAAGAATGACATACCTAGCATACTAGAAGTAGATTGATGAATTTTTGCCATTTTTTGCATATATCTTAACAACAATTTGATCTCCATTGGATTGTTCATTCTAAGAGCCGATGTTTTCCATGGTGAAGTCATCTAAAGCTTTATTTAGACCGTCTCTTAATGTTGCATGGAGAGACATTTCCTCTCCCACTAGGGAGCCAGACCTCTGTGGGAACCAACCTCTTGTTTACAAAAGAATGTAGATCTAGATATGGAGCAATATACCTTTACTTTGCATGAGAAGATCGGAGCACAAGATAGGGCGAGGGGCCTCATGGGCCCTCAACAAGATGCACATGCACATCCCCAGTTCATCGATTCGTGGAGCTCCCCACTTAGGGTTTCTCCTAAGAAGGCTTGAGCATGGGTATTTTAGTATCCTCTAGGAAGTGGTTTTACAAATGCCTTGATAGAAGAATTCATTATTTCACATCAATACAAGAATTCGTTATTCCAAGAGGTATGCTTTGATGCCAAAATATATCTACACATGCATCTTATGCATTCTTTAATCATGAATTCTTAACCAAATACTTATGTGAATATCATAAAAACATGCATATATAAAGCTCTATGTAAAGGGAATTATAGACACCATCATGGATGACTAACCTATAGAACCTTCCCTATAAGCGTTACATGAATTTTATTTGTTGTATTTTCTCATGCATATATAGCACAAAACCATCTTCAAAGTAATGATATGCACATGCTAAGTAGAGCGCCAAGGCACCCATGACAAGGAGAATAAGAAGAGAAGGGATTCATCAACACAAGAAGGAAGGAAGAGGACCCTATCAAAGATCCCCTCAATGGATCAAAAGAAAGATACATCACCAAAAAAGGTCTTCATCACATCATGATCAAAAGAAGCAAAGTGGTCCACAACAAGAATATGCAAATGGATCAATATCACCTACCCCATGTTGTAAAACATATATGTCTAGGGATCCCATATGAGCCTAGATCCACAAAAACCACTTAGATCGCAAATGTCCAAGTTTATCTCTTGAGATCCCATATGTTGCAAGATCCTAGGGATGCCTTATGTCCCACACACCATGGATCTCATATGTCCATGGAACTACAAGAGAGGGATGCCATATATCCCACACTTGGATGCCATATGTCCAATTAAAGTCTATGGATCCTATACATCCTTTAATCTATAAACTAGACTAAGTGATGCCATATGTCACTAGCTCCCTACATTAAAAAGAAAAGGGTCATCACATGGATGCAAGGGGGGAAATGTTGAGAGTTCCATGATCCACCCTTTTGTCCAAGTCTACATTCATTCTCATGCAATTCCATTTATCTCATATGCAAGGAGATTTTCCATCAAGTCCATATAAGGAGGGCCCCACTTCACTCCCAGTAGCTCATTCACTCAGGCTCTTGGCAAGAGTGCTGACAATCTCTTCATGGATTTTCCATGCTCATAGAGCATTGTATGTAATTCATTTCCATTGCAATACATTCATCATGTTTGCTTATCTTTTTTTCCTTTGTCCTTAGCTTGTTAGATGTGTGTATGTGAGTAGAGTAGGAGTAGTTCTTTATCATTTCAACACAAAATAGAGATGCTTTATAGGTAAGACTTGTAACCCTTTAATTTAAAAAGGCATAACTCTAGAAGCAAAAAATAGGGGATTGAAGGATACTCTAAATACCACTACTCCAAAATATGCCCTATGATCAATGGAAAAATTACCAACATGCTTAAAGGTGTGAGCATTTGGTTGTGACTATTTTCTTTGTAGTAGATGGCTAACTATGTCAATAACTAATATCTTGTTTAAGATATGAGCTCTTTTATCATATGACATAGAAACGATCCTTTTGATTGCATTTGATCAAGGAAATAGTTCAATGAAGATTCAATCTTTATTAAAGAAACATAAAAAATTCAAATATAATCAAGACTTGGAAGACAAGTATGACTCACGATACCTCTAAGCAAAAGATACATTCTTTGACTCTTTTTTGAAATTCCAAGAGGATATTTTATATCAAGTAATTTATGTTTGAGATTTAAACTTAAACAAAGTGAGTATGAGATATGAAAGGATGGAATTCAATAAGGACTTCCTATTTCGTAATAACCAAAGTATAAGCTAGTGAGGGGCTTGATAGATATCCATAATAAGGTACTTGACAATGGATAAGATTAAATAGCAAAGTTTGATTGGGATGACATAAAGTTGTTGGTTCTTAGAAGAAGAAGAGTTAAGGGCTTTGAAAATATTAATAAGATGCTAAAGACTTGAGAAATATATAACTCATGAAATCCAAAGTAAATCCCATGGGTAAATTCCAATGAAGAAAGGATCTAAAGGAGAAAGGTTTGGTCTTATCTCAAAATAATTTGGCTAGAGGAATTTTGAAAAGCCTAGTGACCTAGATCGATAAAAAAGACCAAAAGTTTTATGGTTTGATAGATCATGTTTATGAGAGTGATAAGTAATGGATCCTAAAAATCTCTTAAATATAAAGCTAATTGGCATGTAAATTACATACATTTGACCAATGAATTCAAAGATGGAGTTAAGGATAATCGAGAATGACTTGAGAGCATTAGGAGGACAAACAAGGTGGAAATACAAGGAATTTAGTTCTACAGATTAGAAAAAGAACTCATTAATATGGGACAATGGGAATTGAATCCCTTTGAGAATATTTCTATAATGGTAAGAGAGGAAAGAGCCTCAATATCTGATAGAAAATATGGAGATAAAGCTTAAAGACAATACTATTGAGAATATGGCCTTAGATGTACATATTGACTAGTTAAATACATTTGGTTATATTTACAAAAGAGCAAACGAAATAAGATGACATTTACGTTAGACGAAGCTATGATTTATCCATTTAAAGAAGATGTATTCTTATGAATAGAATGCATACTCAATTTTAGGGAATGCAGTAGATGTGTAAGAAGAGGATAAGAACTTGAAGGATGTTTTTTATTAAAATTCCAAAGTGGGCGAAACTTGTTAAAATTCAGGCCTATATAAACAAAAGATTTAAATGCTTGATATAAAACAAAATCATCTTTTGAATCTTTGGATGATGTAAACAATTGATTCAAGTATGCCCAATAATTTTTGAGAAAGGTATAGGATATGATGCCAAGAGAAATGTTTCTTTGAATCTTGCAAAACCTTGGAACTAAAAACAAGGAAACCTGAATAATTTGAATTGAATTGAAAACTCACTCAATAGATAGGGGATCTAGCAAAAGGATTTCCTTGACTAGGGAAAAGGTTTGTTGATGTCTTGATAAGTAGTGTTCATCAATTAGTATTTAAAGGAATTGGTTAAGTAAGAATGATATATTCCTTTTCACAAAGCATTGGTGGCCTTTGAGGTTAGTATGCTTAACTATCCATAGTATGAACCAAATTTGGTTCAAGATAGTTAGTAGTAGCACTCTTGGGAAGAACTTGTCGAGCTAGATGAACAAAGATCTCACGTAGAGACGTATAAAATAGGTCCACCAAGTAACTCTAATTCCTAAAAACATGCTTGTAACTCTTTGGATCTATGAAATCTTAAAGATCAAGATTTTCTTGAAGGATTGACCAATATGAACCCTTCAAAGAAACCTTTCTAGTTAATATGATGAATCAAATTGATGAAAAAAACACACACATAAGGCATAATTCCACTAGTGGTGCTTTGAGCACAAATCAAGAAGATTGGTGTTCTACGTAATTGTATCTATCATTCATTAATTGTATGTATGCGTGTCATGGCAAATTGAAGTTTCTATTGAAGATTATACTCAATGAATTCCACACTTAGTAATAATCTATGAATGCAATGTTAATCGAGGTGTGTTGAGTTCATTGGTGAAGATTATTGATTATGATGATTGTCTAAGTACAACAATTATGGTGATATCAAATGTACTTTAAGATATGAGTTTACTAGTGTGATAAAGTAAACCATGTAACTAGGAAATGTTAAGAGACCTATGAAAAGGAATTCCCTCCAGCCAAGAACCCATAGTTGACCTCCGGTCTATAGTGTAGTAGATTAGTGTATAGACTATTGAGCTTGAGAGTAATAGAGCGTGCAAACAGTGTAAAAGCTTAACATTAACCATCCTACTTGGGGCCAGCACTATGGAAGTAGAGATTTTGTATAAAGGCACTAGTCGCATGATTCTATGAGGTATTGGTTGAAGAGGCATGTTGGTGTTTCACTCTAGGAAAATCTACCCTAAATATAAGTGAAATACACAACCAACTATGGTATGTTGTCAATTAGGAGCCCCAAAATCAACTCAAACAAAGATGCAACGACCAAAAACATCCCATATTCCCATCTTCAAAGCGACCATCAACTCCAAATTACACCAGAAATACCTCCAATGCTATCTATTGACATTACAATTTTGTCAACACCATCATTTGAATAACTTACACTCGACATTGATCCACCAAAAGTTACTCGCAAACCCTCTGGCATGGTGACTAACTACGAAATGCCACCAAAAGAGAGAACCCATGGTTTCCTTTTTGTTGTTTGTAGATATTCAGACATGAGATTTTATGAATAGATGCAGAAGAAATCAATCCATGGTATTCTGAACCATCAACAAAGTTTTCTAGACACACTTTAGAAACACCAGACTAGGCTGAAATCTTATCCGATAATTGTCTAAAGTTGGTTTCATCAAATTCAGAATCTAAAGATATACTGGACCCCCTCAACCAATTCAATTTTCTTTAGACAGAAACGGAAGATAGGATTTTTAGAAGAGCATTTATGGTAGGCATGAGTCATGCCAACTTTGGAGGGTTCTGAGGTGTTGACTCAATTTCTCATGTGTGATCTTATGAGATTAACTATGGCTTGCAAGTCTACTCAAGAGGCTATGTGGATCAAGACCCTATACTCTGATTAAGGGTTGAATACTTCTATTCCACATATATTTGGAGACAACATTAGCTCATTACATCTTGCTGCTAATTCTATCTATCATGCAAGGACCAAACACATTGAAGTTCACTATCATTATGTTAGAGAAACGATCATAAGTAAGGAAACAACTCTCATATGTATCCACACATCAACAATGTGAAGATATGATGACAAAGGCTTTGGATGGAAGCAAATTGGATAGGTTTAAATCAATGATTGGTTTGCACGAAATTATGAAGGACTAAAGACTCAAGCATCTTAGGCATTCAGGGGAGTTACTTGTACATTTGGCAAGCTTAAATGCTTGGCTAAATATTTAGGACTACTTCTCAATTCATGTACCTCATATAAAAGGACCTCATATAAACACCTTCTTGTTAACTTAGGAGTATTTATCTTTGGCTAAATGTAAAAGTAAGATAAGATGGAATCTCATGGATTTAGGGGAGTCAAGCCACGACTTTTTTGGTAGAAAGAATCAATTTAAACCACCCCTAAAGTGTCAGAACACTTTTAGGTGAGGGAAATTCAAAATTCAAACTCACTAGTTGAGCATAAAAAGAGGAGCTTGTTGTCGCGGGTTAGAGTGAGTCATTCTTAAAGCTATTGAACTACACCATTGAGCATACCTTGAGCTCAACGTATGTATGAGTAGTCCACTACACTTCCCTTGCTATCATATGTTCATTAGCATACATAATTTGATACATTTGTTCAAGTTCATTTCTATCTACTGCTCTCTGTTGCATCTTCATAAAATCAATGATTTTGCAATAGTAATTTATCAATGTGTAATCAAATTTGATGTGCTTTAACTTGGCATCGTTAGATTTAAGTGTTTATCTATCTATCAAGTTTCAATATTTTTGGTTGAGCCAATCTCGAGATACGAAGTGATGAAGTCGACTATGTTTGCACATCATCTTGTTCCTAAAATGTCGGGATGACCCCCCTGAGTTGCTAAACTCATTGCTCAGTGTATAGTGCCTCTAAATTCATGAAATGACTTGTGTTAGTTAGCTATACACTTGAATTAGATGTAGGCAAAAGCTCTCTAGTCAATTCATACCAAGTTGTGAGCTCTGAGCAAAACATTGAGCACTTCTATTCCCAAAATAGAAGGTTTCTTCACTCCAAGTTATTTGTATTGATGCAAAAATTTGAAAGTGATGTTCTAAAGTACCTAGTGGTTCTAAATGCATTATTGTGAAGAAAAAGGAGTCTACTAAGCATCCCTAGAGTCAACTTGGCAGGTGTAGAGCATGTTTTGTGCAACACTAGCTGATCTCTAGAGCATACCCAACCATCTCCTCACACTGGTATTAGAGCAACAACAAATCAACATGGGAGATGGCTTCCCTTCATCCATAGACAAATTGGATCAAGGCGACTACTCAGCTTGGTCACTTAGAATGGAAGCTTATCTTCAAGGGAGAAACCTATGTGACTACATTTTTGGAGATGAGATGATGCCAATCCTTAGAAGAAAAGGACAACCAACTCAAGAAGAACAAGAGAGGTTCACCACATGGTGTTCAAAGGATGCTCTAGCCAGGTCATACATTCTAAAATCAATCTCTAATTTTTTACTTCCACACATCAGGAGTTGCAAGACTTCAGAAGAGACTTGGAATGCTCTTGAAGCATTCTTCTCATCAAGTATCAAGGCTATGAAGAATCAACTCTGGATGGAGTTCACCAAATTGATGAAGAGTAGATAGTGAGGTAAGTAATCAATGTAGTAAAAGCAGACGACAAATGGGAAGCTTTCACCATAGCCATGGACCTCTACATGGATATGCAGGGTAATTTCAACACTCTCATGGGACAATTGTTCACACATGAGGCAAAGCTTATGAATAATGGAGAAAACTCAAGAGGTAATCAATCCTCTACCCTATACACAGATAATAGTAAGTATAAAGAAGGTAAAGGCAAAGGTAAAAAGTATGATGATGAGGGCAGCACCTCTCAAGCAAACTTTGCAGGTAGAGGTAGAGGCTCAAGAGGAAGAGGCAGAGGAGGAAGACAAGGTAGGGGGAGATCTCAAAGATCCTCTCCATGTGCCATATGTGGCTTAACTAATCACATTACTAAGAACTGTTTCAAGAACCCTGGAAACCAAAGAGGAAGAGGTTACAATAGAGGAGGCTATGGAAGCTCATGAGGCAGATTCAACAATAAAAATGGCTATAACAACTCATATAACAACAATAATTATCAAGGTGGATACAGAGGAAGGAGAGTCTACAACAATTATGTAGATGATCAAACTAAAGAGGACTCATTACTTTTGATGAACATGACCATGAAGCAAGGTAAAGCAGATGAACATGTATTCTATATAGATTCAGGTTGTTCAAATCATGTAGCAAGGAATGTAGCTCTACTCTTAGATGTGGAGGACCCAAGGAATATAACGAGGAGAAAATTAAGGTAAACTATTTACATTTGAGCTCCAAGATACTAGGAACATTGCTTTGTTCAATTATGGTGGTCGAACATTACCAGAATAAGAAATCTACCACAAGATGTTAGCTCATATAGGTGAAATGTCTTTGAAGAAAATTAGTAGGGATCAAAGTGTGCTTGGTCTACCAAATATCTCCAAGCAACATACAATTTACAAATGCAATGCTTGTTAATTTGGCAAGTCCCACAGACAACCCTTCACAAAGAAGGGATACATTCATGGAGATTTATTAGAGCTATTCCATACAGATGTATGGGGCCCAAGCAAAGAGTCATCTATCTCTAGATCCAAGTATTATGTGTCATTCATTGATGATTGTAGCAGATGGACAATATTATATTTAATGAAGCATAAAGATGAAGTGTTCTCTTGTTTCAAAAAATATCTTGCATTAGTAGAAAATCAAACAGGTAAACCTTGAAGAGGCTAAGGACAGATGGAGGGGGGGGGGATATTTCTCCCATGACTTTGATTCCAAGAGAGATCACAATCAGGTATACTCTAGAGCAAAACTGGGTGGCAAAAAGGAGGAATAGAACCATATTGGAGGTTGGAAGATCACTACTAAATGAGAAGAAGTTGCCCTATTACCTATGGGTAGAGCCTGTGTCCACAGCCACCGATATAATCAATAGAATCCCATCAAAATCATTGGATGGGACGACACCATATGAAGCATGGAATGGAAGAAGACCTATCCTTGACCATTGCAAGATCTTTCGGTTCATAGCTTATGCACACATACCTTCACAAATCAGAGGCGAATTGGATCATAAGGTAGAGAAATTTATATTCATTTTCTATGACCTTAATTAGAAAGGTTATAGGCTCTACAACCCTAGAAATAAAGGGTTCATTGTAAGTAGAGATGTTGTGTTTGATGAAAATAAATCTTGGTATGGAGATGATTGCAGGAAAATCAAACTTCCTTATGATGTAGAGGAAGACTTTTCAACCTTATCAAAGAGGAAAGAGCATACACATGAAGACTCAAGTGATTCTGAAGAAGAATAATAGACTCCAAGAAGGGAAATCAACTTATGGAACTCCAAAGGCAAGGCCAAAGTGCAAGAGATGAGAGATGTAGCAGAATCATCTCAATCCACTATAAGAAGATCTACTAGGGAGAAAAGGAAGCCAAAAAGGTATGGTTATAGCACATCCTTGGTCACTAAGCATTCTATTTACATAGCACAGGATACAAACTCAGAAGAACCATCTACGTATGAAGCTATGAAAAGGGATCTATGAAGGTCATTGGATCAAAGTGGATTTACAAGGTAAAGAAGAAATCTGATGGATCTATTAATAGGTACAAAGCAAGACTTTTGGCTAAAGGGTTTGATCAGACCCAAGGTATTGATTATGAAGAGACATTCTCACCTATAGCAAAGATGCCTACAATTATAGTACTTATGAGTGTAGCATCCTCTAAGAATTGGAATATCTATCAAATGGATGTTAAAAATGCTTTTCTAAATGGTTGGATTTTAGAGGAGGTATACATGGCTTCACCTCCTGGCTTTGAAGATCAATCATATCCTGAATATGTATGTAGGTTGAAGAAAGTCTTGTATGGCTTGAAGCAAGCTCCAAGAGCTTGGAATCATAGGTTAATCCCTTATTTGGAGGACAAAGGCTTTATGGTGAGCAAGGTAGATCCTTCTCTCTTCATAAAGAGGAATCACTCAGAGGTCATATACCTTTGTGTATATGTGGATGGTATAATCATTATAGGTAATGATGCAAATGGAATCAAGAGGATCAAAGCTCAGATCAAGGAAGAGTTCAAGATCAGTGATCTTGGTTTACTCACTTACTTCCTAGGTTTGGAAGTGGTATACACAGAACGAGGCATGTTCCTAACTAAGAGAAAGTACATTGGAGATATGCTCTCCAAACTCAAGATGGAAAATACAAAGGTTATAGGTACACCCATGGTGGTAAATCAAAAGCTAAGTGCTCATGAAGGTGAGTTGATTGAAGATGTGACTAGTTACCAAAGCTTAGTTGGAAACTTGAACTATGTTACTCTGACTAGAGTTGATATATGCTATGGGGTTAGTGTGCTAAATCATTTTATGCACACACCAAAGAAGCCTCACATGGATGTAGCCAAACAAATCTTGAAGTATTTGAAAGGCACAATTAATGAAGGATTATACTACGGTTATACCTTTGATTTAGATATCAAATTATTTTCTGATGCAGATTGGGCAGGTTCTTAAGATGATAGGAGAAGAACATTAGGCTATCTCACTTTTGCAGGTACCAAATTAATCTCATGGTCTTCAAAGAAGCAACCTTTAGTTGCTCTCTCATCAACTGAAGCTGAATATAGAGGACTTGCAAATGCTACTCAAGAAGCTATGTGGATCAAGACCCTATACTCTGATTTAGGGTTGAATACTTCTATATCACACATATTTGGAGACAACATTAGCTCATTAAATCTTGCTGCTAGCCCTATCTATCATGCCAAGACCAAACATATTGAAGTTCACTATCATTATGTCAGAGAAAAGATCATAAGTAAGGAGATACAACTCTCATATGTATCCACACATCAACAATGTGTAGATATGATGACAAAGGCTTTGGATGTAGGAAAATTGAATAGGTTCAAATCAATGATTTGTTTGTAGGAAATTATGAAGGGATAAAGACTCAAGCATCTTAGGCTTGAGGGGGAGTTTTTGATACATTTAGCAAGCCTAAATTCTTGGTTAAATATTCAAGATTACTTCTCAATTCATGTACCTCACATAATAGGATCTTATATGAACACCTTCTTGTTAACTTAGGAGTATTTACCTTTGGCTGAATGTAAAATTAAGAGAAGATGGAATTTGATGAATTTAGGGGAGTCAAGACACAACTTGGTTGGTAGAAAAAATCAATTTAAACCACCCCTAAAGTGTAGTTACACTTTTAGGTAAGGGAAATTCAAAATTCAAACTCACAAGTTGAGCATAAAAAGAGAAGCTTTCACTTGCGAGTTAGAGTGAGTCATTATGAGAGCTATTGAGCTACACCATTTAGCATAACTTGAGCTCAACATATGTATGAGTAGTCCACTACACTTCCCTTGTATCATATGTTCATTAGCATACATAATTTGATACATTTGTTCAAGGTCATTTCTATCTACTACTCTCTGTTGCATCGTCATAATTTCAATCATTTTGTAGTAGTAATTTCTCTACGTGTAATCAACCATTTGATGTGCTTTAACGTGTATTGTTAGAGTGAAGTGTCTACTATCTACCTATCAAGTTTCATTATTTTTGGTTCAACAAATCTTGAGATATGAATTGATGAATTTGACTATGTCTACACATCATTTTGTTCCTTAAATGTTGAGATGACCCCCATGAGTCGCTAAACTCATTGCTTAGTATATAGTTCCTTTGAATTCATGAAATAACTTGTGTTAGTTAGCTATACACTTGAATTAGATGTGTGCAAAATATCTTTGGTCAATTCATACGAGGTTGTGAGCTTTGAACAAAATATTGAGCACTTCTATTCCCCAATAGAAGGTTTCTTCACATTTCTACTTCATGCAAGTTAGCTATTTTGATGCAAACTTTTGGAAGTGATGTTCCAAAGTACATGTAAGACAATAGTTATGCAATATAACATAGGAACAATAGAAGAGAAGATAACAGATATAGGAGAATCTTAACAGTTTTCTACCAACAGCAAGTACAAAGATTATGGCGTTGTGCACCCATGCACTCTCAAGGTAGAGCTTAAATGGTGATCTAGACAAATCTAGATAGGGAGATACAAGGTAGAGGTATGCTGGCTCAATTCGATGATTCAAGTAGTGTAGAAGTCATGTATATATAGGATCATGGGTGGCCTTCCACGGATGGCTATACATGGGCGGAAGAGTGTGGATGGCCACCACCCGCGTAATTGCCATACACGGCTTAGGCTAATTGAACCAACCTAACAAACATAAATGATTTCTAACTCTGATAAGGAATATTCCCTTTACCATTGCATCGGGAGCACTACCCTCGAACTCCCACCAAGGGGCCCGCTGGCCCCCTAGGACCCCCGAGTCGGGGCTGCTCACCGCTACCTCAGACCCCACAATTTGGGACATGGTAACTCCCTTTCCTTAAAATACCTTATATGGTCCAATATGACATTCATCCAACATGCAAGTTGGGATTCCCATCAATTGGGTAATGCACACTTGGCTTCTCCTCATAATGGGGGCCTTACAAAATGTGCATACAATCATGAGGGGTAGACATTGATCATATACTTACACCCTCCCTCAATGTTTACAGATGATAAATCAAGTAGGTCTCGGTCCTATGCCCATCTGTTGAAGATGCATATTGAGCTGCTCTCTTCCAAGTGATTTAGTGAATATGTCAATACAATTCACCTCTATTGGGAAATATTCTAGATCCACAACTTCATCTTCAATTAGCTCACAAATGTAATGGTACTATACTTCTATGTGCTTGGTGCGAGCATGAAATACTGGGTTCTTTGCAATAGCCATACAACTTTGATTATCACACTTGAGTACAGTCGCCATATTTGATGGAAAGCCTAGATCTGCAAGAATTCTCCTTTAACCAGACTGCCTCACAAGAAGCAAAACAAGCTGCTTTGTACTCTGCTTTAGTGGAGGAGAGTGCGAGAGTTGGTTGCTTCCTACTTACCCAAGAAAATATTCCTGAACCAAGTGAGGAACAATATCCGGAAACTAATATTCTAGAATCACAATCTCTAGCCCAATCTTAATCACAATACCCTTGAAGTGTATCACCTATGTTATAAAAAATACCAAAATCCAAGATTCTTGCAATGTACCTTAGAATTCGCATTCCAGTGACTCTCCTTAGGTTTGTTGGAAATCCTGCTTACACTCCAACAACATAGCAAATTTATGGTCTAGTGTTTCACAGAGAAATAAGAATTCCAACAAGCTTTCTATACTTCTTAGCATCTACATCAGGCATGTTATCATCCATAGATAGCTTATGATTTACCTTCATAGGTGTGCTAGTTGGTTTGTAGTCCATCATTCCAAATGCCTTGAGAATTTCTTTGGCATATTTTTTTTGTGAGATGAAAATGCCATCCTTCCTTTGCCATACTTCAATTCCCAGACAAAAATGGAGTAGACCTAAGTCTCTCATTTCAAACTCAGTTGCCAAGTTGATCCGAGTTTGATTGATGAGTTCCTGATGATCTTCTGTAATAATCAAATCATCTACATATACAATGATGACAACTAGCTTGCTATCCCTTTTCGTTACATACAAGTTAGCATCAGAAGTACTTCTTTCAAAACCCATATTTTTGAAAAAATTATCTATCTGTTGGTACCAAGCCTGTGGAGCTTGCTTAAGTCCATACAAAGCTTTCTTCAACTTGCAAACTTTATTTTCTAAATTGGGCACCTCAAAACTTGGTGGTTGAGATACATATAGCTCCTCCTTGAGGTGACCATTCAAAAATGCAAATTTGACATCCATCTGGAAAATAGGCA
The DNA here is from genome assembly GCA_020310875.1 of Ceratopteris richardii. Lineage (NCBI taxonomy): Eukaryota > Viridiplantae > Streptophyta > Polypodiopsida > Polypodiales > Pteridaceae > Ceratopteris > Ceratopteris richardii. Next base: position 127,079,044 of record CM035408.1, read on the forward strand.
AGGCCTTTTGTGCAACTACTGCAAGTACTGTTCGAATAGTTGTCATGCGTGCTGTTGGTGCAAAAGTTTCTTGAACATCAAATCCTTTGATCCCTAAAAAACCCTGTGCAACTAATCTTGCCTTATACCTTTCTAATGTTCCATCTGCTTTATACTTAGATTTCCAAATCCATTTAGCACATATTACCTTCTTCTTTGGTGGCAAGTTGACTAGATCCCATGTATCATTTTTGAGTATACTACCATACTCAGACTGCATTGCCGCTCTCCAACCTAGATCATCAAGAGCTTCTTCAATGGTGATAGGTTCCTTTATCGAGCCCATGATATCTGCCATTAGAGCCATGATAACAATGTGTTTTGAGGTTCTTCTTTGCTTAATCCATCCGAGGATGATTCTGGTACATCTACATGTGGATTGTGATCATCAAAGAGTTGTTGTGCCCACTTTGGTAGTGGCTTACGCTGTGAAGCTACAACTTGTTGGCTTTTTATTGAGGAAATTTCTCCATCAGATGTTTCCTCCCCCTCAACTTTAACCTATCTTTTGATAGGCACAAGGTGAGATATTTCTCTGTTTGATGAGATAGTAGATTTACCTTTATCTTCTACTAAGTGTGGTCGTTCATCAAACACCACATCTCGGTTGACAAAAATCTTCCTTGCCTCAGGATCCCATAACCTGTATGCTTTAGACTCTTCACTATATCCTAGGAAGACACACTTTTTTCTTTTTGAATCCAACTTTGATCTTGTTGAATCAGGAATATGTGCATAACAAAAACAACCAAAAAATCTAAAATGCAAGACTGAAGGCTTTTTACCAGAATATGCTTCTTGAGGAGTCATCCCCTTCAGTGCTTTTGTGTAGCTTTGATTGAGGATGTAAACTGTTGTATTGATTACTTCTGCCCAGAATGAATCAAGCATGTCTTGAGCCTTTAACATACAACGAGCCATTCCAACTATTGTCCTGTTCCTATGCTCAACAATGCCGTTTTGTTGGTGTATGAGCTGTGGTATGTTTCCTTTTCACACCATGCTCCTTACAGTAATTATTGAATTCTTTTGACAAGAATTCACCTCCTCTGTCTGTTTTGAATTTCTTCAATTTCCTTCTTGATTCCTTTTCCACATACTTATGCCACGTTTTAAAATTTTCAAAAGCATCATCCTTCTCTCTAATGAAATAAACCCACATCTTTCTACTATAATCGTCGACTAACAGCAAAAAGTAGAAAGATCCTCCTAAAGTAGGTGTAGACATTTTACCACAGAGATCAGCATGTACCAACTCTAGAGGAGCTTGAGATCGATTGCTGGTCTCTCTTGCAAATGCCTTTCATTGTTGCTTGCCCATCATACAAGCTTCACAAGGTTCTTGCAACTTTGAAAATACAAGCAAATGAGCAACCATCCCTGTTCTTTGTATCTCTATGCTTCTCAAGCTATTGAAACCTTACGGCTCTGATACCATGTAAGAAAATGGTTATGCAATAGGAGAATCTCAACAATTTTCTACTAATAGCAAGTACAAAGATGATGGCATTGTCCATCCGTGTTCTCTCAAGGTAGAGCTTAAATGGTGATCTAGAAAACTCTAGATAGGGAGATACAAGGTAGAGGTATGTTGGCTCAATTCATTTTATTTGAAAATCATATACAACATCAAACTATACTTAATATATAGGAATATTTGCTTGATGATGTTGATGATTCTGTACTAATAATACTTATATATCTCGTACACATCACGGACTTGACATTCATCAATTACAAGCAAAGGTTTCTCGAATCCTATACCTCTTGGTTTATAGACTTAAATGGTTGAAGATTATCCATTGCCAACTCATGATTGTCCTCTAATACAAACATATGATAGAAGAAGATATGGAATGGAATAGAGGACCACTTCCTTTAGATGGAGAGGTTTTTAACTTTTGGGGTAATCGATATATGATTGCTCCCTCCACTATTACTGGGGCTCTTTATTGTCGAGAATTTGTATGTTCCTCTAAACTCTGAAGTCACTCTTATGTCATTTTGTAGTCCTATATATGGATGGGGAGATTAGCATCATCTTACACGTTATGTTCAAAGCATGTGTACTTATGGATTATGCCTAAATGCAACTTCTCTTGCTATTAGAGGGATTACACATGTAGAAAGTGAAAGATCATATATTGATGGAAGACCTTAAATGCATGGAAATATAGAAGGTTTTATAAAAAATAGTCTGGGATATAATATTTTAATGACTGATTGCACATTTGAGGAGAGTGAAAATAGTCATGAATCACCATAGATGAGTAGAGATGTAGCAAGATACATATTTTTCAATGCTATTACTTCAATACATGCTAGTAATGAATTATTAGTGAATTATGGATGGCCTAGACCTCCAAGAGCACCTTTTAGCTAGAGAGCAATGAGAAATTTCCATCCACCTATCATGTGTTGCATTGAAAACTCTAATTGATTGAAACTCTTTTCAAGTTAACTTACATATTTAAATTTATGTTTAAATTTTACTTTTCATTCATTTATGGAATACCAATGATTTTTATTTATGTGTGTATATTCCAATGTAGGATATTGATGATCTTCCACCACACCATTCAAAGTAGCCAGTAAGACCTCATTTATTAGAAGCTTCCATGATGAGGCTACACAAAAGTGATCATGTCAAATATGCAAGATTGAAAGCCCTATATTCAAAAGAAGATAAAGTACAAGATTTTTGTGATAATGATGAAGATGATGACATGTCAAATTTTATTGAGGATTGGTATCAAAATGACAACAAAAACATTGATATTTCTAAAAATGAGAAATATCTTCGAGAAGAATGTCTAAAGCATATATATGAAGAAAGTTTCCTCACACGAGTAAGTGCAAGATTATTTACTCTCAATCTCCAAAATCATTTTAGATGGAATAATAAACCTATTTTGGCACCATTAGGGTATAGTTTTTAATTTCTATCTATCTATCTATATATATATATATATATATATATATATATATATATATATATATATATATATATATATATATATATATATATATATATATATATATATATACATATAAATATATACATACATTGACATACACATATACATGAATGCATATACACATACATACACATGTTATGAAAGTAAGGCCAAAGTGATAAGGCCAAAATGCATCGAATGAACACTTTATGTCCACCCATCTTTAGAATCTTCCAAATACATTTGCTTCTCCCATTTTACAGTCTTCCTAATACCTGCATTGCACTCTCATTTGATTCTCAAGTATGAGCAGTACACATACACATACACATACACATACACATACACATACACATACACATACACATACACATACACATACACATACACATACACATACACATACACATACACATACACATACACATACACATACACATACACATACACATACACATACACATACACATACACATACACATACACATACACATACACATACACATACACATCCACATCCACATCCACATGCACATGCACATGCACATGCACATGCACATGCACATGCACATGCACATGCACATGCACATGCACATACACATACACATACACATACACATACACATACACATAGACATACACATACACATACACATACACATACACATACACATACACATACACATACACATACACATACACATACACATACACATACACATACACATACACATACACATACACATTGTAGCTCAGTGATGAGTAACACCTCCTTTAATGTCAATCTGGGAAGACATGAGGATGGTATGAAGACCTCGAGCAAGTGAAGGCACAAATGTGTGGGTGCGAAGCACACTAACATGCACACACATACACACACACACACGCGCGCACACAGCAAGAACAAAGAGAGTAAGACAATGGAATCACTTCTATTGCAACAAAGTTCTCATACAAGCTCAAAACTACAAGAAGCTAGCCCAAAAATGAGCTCTCTAGCTCTATTTATAGTTTTTGACTAGCTTTGGCCCTGTCCAGACCTAGTGTCCGGCCTAGTTAAAAATTAGGTACCAGGGCTTATTAGAGGGTTCAAACGAGATCTAAAAAATATGAAAATTGGCAGGCCACTACTTCTAAGGCTCCCCAAGCTCGAGGACTCCTCGGCTTGTACAAAATGGAGCTACAAAAAGGTGAAACAATATTTACAAGGGATTTTAGTGATGAGAATCACTTTTGACATGGCGTAAGGTTTGGAAAAATTTAATGGGTTTCCTTAGTGCTAGATCTGCATGTATGCTCGTACTTGCTTCATCTGCCAACACTCTCCCCCCCCCTAGGGTCTGTCGCCTCTGATAGACCTTTGCTCTGCGGTTTGGTCAATGTAGTTTTGGAGAATGTTGGTTGCCAAGTCATGTTCTTTGATCCGTAGCCCGCTGATCAGGTCTCTCTGAAGGGCATCCCAATTGACTGCTCCCGGTATGTTCGGTTGTGGCGTTGTGTAGAGCTCTGAATGCATCGTTTGTTCGCATGCAAAGAGCTGTAGCAAATGAGTGGGCCGTGGCGCGAACACCTCTGAGTGTGCCTCCCAGAACCCCGTGGTGAACATATCATCAAAAGTTTGCTTGTAGCAGGCAGGGAGATATCTGATTCGTGCGTGCCATGCATAAGCAACTCGTATGCTCGGGGTTGTGCTCATATCATATAGTAGGTCATAATTACCATTAACGAACCCGGGAATCGGAGGCTGAATGTGACATACATTGCGGAAGGTTTTAAGCACTACCTGCATCATATCCAATATTTTGAGCATCATCTGGGCAGCTACGTCTGGCATGGGGTGGAGGCGTGGAAGCCAATGTCTTATAGTAGCCATCATATATGCTACTGTAGGTGTGCCTGTTGGGGGTGCAATGGAGGGATAATTTAGCCATTGTTTACAATTTGCATTGTTCTGAACCTTGATGACGAATGCTTTCCATGATCTCCTTCTTTGAACTGGCCCAAAGCAAGGGTTATATTTTAAATGCATGGGAGCATGGTCCCATGTCCATAGCAGTTCCGGATATGTTTCCAGTAATTTCTGCCTCCAGATAGGTTGGAATATGGCCCCCTTTTTGGCTGTTTTTGGGATATCCTCTGGTTCGAACTGAGTTGCGAAGGTGGGGTATTTGTTGGTGAGGTGTTTGATTTCAACATTATAGTCAGCGAGCAGTACAAAATATGGTTTATACTATAACTCTGAACTAGTTATCAGTCTTCTAGGGGCCAGATGTCTGAAGTATTCTGATTGAAGTATGGTTTCTTCAATGGTCTTCATGGCCAACATCTGGTTGGAGATACGTTCTTCATGAGTCCGCCCCATTTCTTCTACCTGTTTCATCCATGCCGATGGGGGTTCCTCATATGTATCCTGTCCCTCTTCAGTGATTCTGCCTCCTGGAAGAGGTTGTGGCTCATAATTATCTTCGCATGTTTCTTCCACCGAAATGACAATGGTCTCCTCTTCGTTTGGCTGATCAGGTGGAGAGGGGGGTCATTCATATTGTAATAACTTAATCTTTAATTCAGCCACCTGTTGTCGTAGCTCCAGTACTTCATTGGTTATTGATGATTCAGGCTCTGGTGAGGTTGCAGCATTGACCATCTCTTTAGCTGTTGGTGGTTGTGGTGTATGCACTTGGGATCTTTGTAGGTCCTTTACCTGGTCTACTAACTGGTCGTGTGCCTCCAGGAGGGTAGCATATTCTTCTAATGCCTGTTGAATGTGTGCTGAGGGAATAGCCATGAATTTGGCGGGGTCTATAGGTGCTCCAGGGGTATTTTCCATGGCTGCTTCTAGATTCTCCTAGTTTTGTTGTTGTAGCCTTCTGTTTTCTTCTTGAGCCGCTGCTAAGTGGCGATGAAGTAGAGTCATGTTTCTTTGTAGTCTAGCATTGCGGCCCAACTGATCTCTGAGTTGTTCCTTCATAGCTTTACCTGTCTCCATATACTTGGCTTCCATCTCTGCATTCGATTGTTGGAGGACAATCACTTCATGTTGTAATGTTGTATTACTTAGCTCCAAGGCATTGACACGTACCTGGAGTTGAGCCGAGAGGTTGCATAGCTCTGTGTTGTTTTCTTCGAGTAACTTATATTCTTGCTTAAGTAGAGTGGCCGCTTCGAACATGGTGTCTAGTGCATTACTAAATGATGTGGATGCAGGGGTAGAGGTGGAAAATGCAAAGGGTCAGGAAGTGGGGAAGGGAAAAGTGGATGATGTGCCTATGAGTGAAGTAAAATGTGATGATGTTGGAACAACCCTGGTGGTGGGTGCTCCTGTGGGTGGTGAAATGTCCATGGGCTCGGACGTGATAGTGTGTGAAGTGTGAATTGTGAACACGGGAATGGTAGGTGGTGTGTTAGTGGTGGCCGTGAATGTGGGGGAGTTGGGTTGGGGAAGGGACTTTTTATTATAATTCTCAACTTGTTGGAGTATATTTACAAGGTTTGTCCAAAATGAAGGTTGGGTGACGGGTTGATTCTGAGGGGGTTAAAAGGGGTACAGTGGATAGGGGTTGGGAGGGAGGAAATGTATTGGTGGATGGAAATGGGTGTATTAAGGTTTGGCTAGTGGCAAGTGGCTGTCCGAGGGTTGGGAGATATGAAGGGTGACCTATTATAGTTTGATCGGTGGCAGGATGACCTATATGGGGTTCAGAAAATCGGGTGGAAGTGGTGGGTGTAGGTAAAGGGAAGGATAGATGAGTAGTGGTGTGTATAATGGTTTCATCATGGGTGGATACTGGTTGTTCAGGAAGACTAGTGGGGAAGGGTTGTGAAGGCTGGATGGGAGGTGATGGTGGAGATGGTATCTGTGTATTTACATCTGGTTCCTCACTGGGAGTTGGGCTGGCCATGTGAACATCTTCTGAAGTTGTGGTAGGCAGTGCGGTAGAGACTTCCATTTGAATCATTTTTCCCCGTCGTGGTCTTGTATCGATCCTTCGTTGGTCATATGGAGGGGCATTACGATAGACCATGGTCCTCATGGCCTCCCATATTCCGCATGTTTCCACCAAGAGATTCAATGATTCTACAAAATGCGGGTCGACATTCTCCGCTTGCAGCATCTGGTTCACTAGTACTCTATTTGCCTCTTTTGATAACTTGTATCTTTTCTGTACCTGCTTGATTGTCTTGTAGAGCCGTTTGAGTTGTGCCGTGTAGGCAGGAGCTTCCTCTTCACTCTCCTCTGGTTCATGTCCCCGTGCTTCTTCCTGATTCTGTGTGCTTTGAGCATGAGGATGTTGTGTCTCATCTTCCCAATGTACCCTTCTTACCTCACTCTGTGGCTGTTCTCTTTGGGATGATGATCCGGGACCGGCATTGTCAGAAAAACACTCACTATCAGATAAGTGGGCAGTCTGCAGGAAGTTTTCAAAGTCAAAATTTGGATCCTCTGCTAATGTGGCCATGGATGCAAACTCAACATCGGTGGGTAGTGGAGGGGCAAATGGAGTGGGCTGTACCCTATCCCCTGATTGTATTCCTTGGAGATGGATGGTGAAAGGGTCTACTTGGGCCTCTTCTCTAGGGGAAGCTTCTGTTGTGGCCTCACGAGGGATCAGGACCTGTGAAAGTGATCCACGCATTCTTTTCGCAGGTTGAACCCCTGACTTCCGCGCCTTGAAGAATTCCAGTTGTGAGTATTTAAGGGCCCTTGTGATCGGCACATCATAGGCAAGGCATCTATAGATAATCCTGGTAATCGCACAACAGCCATTCAAGGTATGCTTCCTCATGCCTCGCTTGCCTGCTTCATATAACTGGTCCAGAATCCATACGGGCATTTTAATTGGCAAGCCTCCAGTCTCTGCTAGGTATAATCCATACCAGATTTTCTTATGCGGTTGGGTGAAGCGGTCTTGAGCCGGAAATGCGAAGTGTTGAAGGCACATCCGCAGTGGTATGGCGATGTTGGGGGTGAGGGCACACATTTCTTTCAACTTCTTGATTTTGTTGTTCTTCATCGACTCTGGTATCAAGGGATCTCGATCGGAGGGTACATGGGTGCCATACATCTGAAGGGCTTCCCTGATTAAAGTAATATTCAATTCAAACTTCTTCATTTCTTCCTGGTTTGATAGAGAGGGCACTAGGAATGTGCCTGAATGATCTTTATCTCCTGTCGGCTTCAGTGTGGCAATCAAGTAGTAGCACCTGAGAAAATCCGGTCTAGGCAAAGCTGCACTAAAGTAATCTTGAAATCCTGCTTTCTGCCAGATATCCTGAAGAGGAGCTGCATTCTGTAATGTTTCAAATTCTCTTGAGAAGAATTGGAATGTCCACCATACTCCTCCGAACTCCAACTTGGATTCCCAGATATGATCTGCGTCTCCCAAGTCTCCTGGCATCTCATTGAACCAATGAGAATGCCCTTTTACTCTTTCTGTTAGGCCATTTGGTGGAACCGGAATGGGAATTCTTCTCACGTTCAAAAACTCTTCAGGCCTAGCTGTCGGTGGAGCCTCCACAGGCATGGTATCCCAATTGCTTTGAGTGCTAGTGCCTGCCTGAGAGCTCGTGCCTGCTGCTGTTGCCATGGGAATCGGGTGCTTAACTGCTAGAAGAAGAAAGGCACATTAGTGTTGCATAGGGAACAGGATGTAATGGTGTTCCCTTCACAATACTAACATGACAATCCTGAAGGTTAGTCGTTAGAGGTGAAGTGTTTGTGATAGATGTGAGTGGTGATTAGAGGTCAGTGTCATCCTAGATGCATACTTTGGTTATGCAATGGACTCAGAATGCACCTATGTCAGAGTGGATGGATTTACAAAATTGGGTCAGGGGGTTTGATACATGGTTTAAGTCTCCAAACTTTGATAGAGGATTCGTAGCTCTTAGAGCTAAAGACAGGTAGAGATTTATGAACTAGAGTGTGATGGATTTGGGACCTTTTGGACACCCATTTCCAGACATTCCTCGGTTTGACTGAGTGTGGGTCAGGGTGGTATTTAGGTAGAGTTCCTGCGTTGTTAATCAAGAGGACTTGTGAGTGTTGAATTATGCCAGTAACTAGAGTTGGAGCTATTTGGGCTCGTAAACAGGCCTTGGGCACCCATATGTGTCTAGCATTGGGGCTAGCCTTCATTAACCGCTTAGGGACCCAAATAGACGTGGTGCGCCTAGGAGGTTGCCTAGGGTACTCCTTCAATTTTGTCCTTGATGGTGTGGCTTGTTTTTTGGCTCCTCGAGAACCTACTATTAGAGTTGTGGGTTTTCCATCCTTGCGTATCCAGATCTGCTTCGCGCCACGAGGTACTCCATGTTGCACTGGTTGGCGCTCCTGCCTCTTGATCAGCGGCCTCCTTTGTGTCGAGTGATGTTCGGTCTACCTGTTTAGAATCTTCTTTGAATCAGCTAGGAACTCCTTATTGGCTCCTATACCTTCGGTAAGCTGGACACTCCTCTGCACCATAAAACTCTGGACAAGAACAACATTGTTACCCTCATGTGGATTTCTAGAGAGACCAAGAGTTGGTGCCCTTCCTACTAGTTTGAGTGCTTGATTTTCTAATTCAATCGTAAGATAGCTTTGGCCTGCCCAAGCCTGAAGAATTCCACTTCTTAGGTTGACGTTGACTGCGTGATCATAGATCCAGTCTTGGCCCAAGACAAGAGGTTCGGTAAGATCCTCGTCTTCACACACTAGCACTTTTGCTGGCATGAGGACCTCTTGAATGTAGAGGGGAAGTTCCACCTCTCCCATGCAAGGGGTTTCAACACCTCCTAATCCTATCAGATATGCTTCTAGGGGTGTTACCTCCAATTGCAGCTGCTGGCAGTAAGAAAGCCGAACAATCCTTGTACTGTCTCCTTGTCCAACTTCTAGGGTCACAAAAGGTCGTCGATCCACTATCCTATGGGCACGTTCACCTGAAGCCTCACACATGGCCATGTGATAGCCTGGAGACTCTTGAGTGTCAATCATAGGCTGATCTCTCCCTTGCCTCCTCAATTTCATTTGTCGGATGCGCTCTAAGGCCTCTGCCTGTGCTTCTTCTCGAATTCGTTTTTCCTCCTCTTTACGTTTCTTGGTAGTGTTGAGCCGATTTAACATCTCTTCAGTCAGGGGTTCTTGGTATAACTTGACTCTACATCCGCTTATGTAGCTAGGGAGAATATCGCCTTCCAAAGTGGCTAGTTGTACTACCCCACTAGTTGAAATCCTATTTATAATCATAGGTCCATAGCCTCTTTTCTCTAATTTTCGTGCATGCTACTTCAATGTGTAGACTAGGACTAGGTCTCCTACTTTCAAGCCTTTATCCTTCACATGTGTATCAAAATATGCCTTTTGCCTCTTCTTCGCTGCATAGATTCCTACTGCAGATCTCAATCGTGTCTCGCCTAGACGTTCAAGATCAAAGATTCGAGAGGAGAGTTCATGGCCTGTACAGTCATGCTCTTGTGCTACTTTCAATGTAGGTATCAAAAAGTCCAAGGGTAGCACCGCATTCTGACCGAACACCATCTAAAAGGGTGTGGCTTGGAGTACTGTTTTATAGGCCACTCGGTATGCCCAAACAGCATGGTGTAGCTATTTGTCCCAATCAGAGCGTTTATTGTTCACTAATTTCATCAGTACATTGCATAAGATCTTATTTGTACTCTCAACCTGGCCATTAGCTTGGGGGTGATAGGGGGCAGACTTCTTATGTACTACCAAGAATTCTTGGAGCAGATTTTCAATAACTTCATTCAAGAAGTGAGTCCCTCTATCATTGACTAGCTCTATAGGTAATCCATACCTGGTGAACACATTCTCAAACAAGAACTTAGCTGTTGTTTGTGCATCGTTCTTTGTTGTGGCTTTTACCTCTACCCACTTAGTTAGATAGTCAATGGCCACAATGATATACTCAGCATGTGAACCCTTAGCTGGGGGATTAATAGGGCCTACAAAGTCTATTCCCCACTTAGAGAATGCACGTCCACCCATCATAGGTTTCAGTGGCATCTCATCTTTGCGTATAGGATATTGAGTTCTCTGACACACATCACACCGTTTCACATAGGTATGTGCATCCATGTGAAGGGTCGGCCACCAGAAGCCCGCAAATAGTATTGCCTTGATCACCCGATCTGGTCCAAAGTGTCCTCCTGCTACACCTTGGTGAGCAGTTTCCAAGATCTTTAGATATTCACTCTCATGAACACAAAGTCTTAAGTAACCATCTTTTCCACGCTTGTATAGATTATCACCAATGAGTGAGTAATCTAGGGCTTCTTGTTCTAGACTTCTTTGCCTCGTCATAGTCATGTCTGGAGGGAATGTTTTCGTCTTCAGGAAGGATACTAGGGGTTCACTCCAATCTGGCACTATGGACACTTGATAAAGAGTGGCATGTTCCACAGGTGGTTTAGTGCAGCAGATTGGGCATTCCTTGCACAACTTCTGGACATCAGCTTCCATAGTCGGCCAATGCACTCCTAGTCTCCTCAGGGTCTGTAGGGTTTGTTGTTTTGAGTAGTGTTGCTCTAATGCACCTACATGTGCTAATTGCAACCACTTAGCGTACTCGTCCTCTTCTACACAACAAGCCAAGATCCCTTGATCTGTGTGCTTGTACATACTTCCAGCCATGATGTGGTACTTTTGGGCTTTTACTACCTCTCTATCCTGTGTGGCTATTACTGGGTGGTTAGGCGCGTATGTCAATACTGGCACTAATGGCTTAGCCCACTGCGGCACCACTTCCAAATTAAACAAGTAAGCATCAGGTAAGTCATCTGATACTCCTTGTGGGGCCTCTCCACATGTGAGCCTAGAGAGATGGTCTGCTCTCAAATGAGTCCTGCCTTTCCTCACTACTACCTCAAAGTTATATTCCATTAGTAAGAGAAACCATCTTACTAATCTGCCTGTATTACACGGCTTGTTTACCAGGTACAGTAGAGCTTGGTGATCAGTAAAAAATTTGAACTTATTTGCAAGCAAATAGTGTCTAAACTTTTTAACCACGTACACCATGCCTAATCCTTCTCGTTCGGTGGTTGTATAGTTCCGTTCAGGAGCATTCAATTGCCTACTAGCATAGGCAATAGGGAGATCCATATTACCTTTACCCGTAGGTTGTGCAAGTACACATCCAATAGCATAATTGGAGGCATCCACATGAACATGGAATGGCTTGTTCCAATCTGGTGTGGTCAAGATTGGTGCTGAACATAATCTGCGTTTAAGCTCTTGGAAGGAATTCTCACATTCATCAGTCCACTCAAAGTTAGTCAAAAGTCCATACAGAGGCTTTGCTATGATGGCGTACATGTGTATAAACCGGCGGTAGTAACCACAATGCCACATGAAAGCCTGTACTTCCTTGACGTTCTTTGGCCTAGGTAGTTCTGCGATGGCTCTCACTTTCTCTTCGTCAGTGGATATGCCGTTCTTAGACACTATGTGTCCTAGAATTTTGCCTTGCCTGACCATGAAAACACACTTTTCTGGGTTCAAGTAGACTTGATATTCTCTGCATTTATCAAAGATTTGTCTGAGTTCAGGTATATGGGTCTGTCTAATGTTGGAATGAGCGCACAGATCATCAACATAGACTTCCAAATTCTTCCTCAAGAACTCTTTAAACACGTGACACATCAATCTTTGAAAGGTAGCAGGTGCATTAGTAAGCCCGAATGGCATTACCCGAAAGGCAAATATGCCCCACTCCGTGGCAAAAGCCGTCTTATGTTGATCCTCTGGAGCAATGGCTACTTGATTGTAGCCCGAAAACCCATCTAGGAAGTTGTACACTTCCTTGCCTGCTACCCTTTCTAATAGATGCTCAGTGATAGGAAGCGGATAATTATCTCTGATAGTGGCTGCGTTAACCTTCTTCAAGTTAATGCACACTCGTAATTTGCCGTTCTTCTTGGGCACCACTACAATGGGGGATACCCAATCAGTGTGCTCAATTTCATAGATAAACCCAGCTTCCACCAAGCGGTCTATCTCCTCTTTAATCTTGGCGGCGTAGTTGTCATTGTATGTGTAGGGCTTCTGCTTAGAGGGTCTGGCATCTGAGGTCATGGGGATTGTGTGTGAGGATATGTCTGGGTCAACACCCTTCAGATCCTTGTAGCTCCAAGCGAATACATCTCTGTATTCTCTTAGCAAGGCTATCAATTCATGCTCTTCGTCTTCCGTCAGGTCATGGCCTATGTATGTGCATCTCTCCTCTCCTTCTTCCGCAGCTACTCATGCTTCCATAATAGTCACCTTAAGTAATCTCAATAGGATGGGAGTACATTGGCCTAATAAGATTCAAGATGTAACAAAATATATTGCTAACTGTTGTGAATGCCAATCCTTGCAAAATTCAAAACTTGTAACTCTATATTGGTTTCAAAAAAACCCAGAATGGAGTGTGCACATAATTGAGGAATTGAAAAGAAACAAGAAGGAAAACAAGAAAGAGTTAGTGCAGACTCAAAGAATCTACAAATGATTTCTGAAGAGTATCAACTAATAGGAGAACAATTGTATAAGAGAGGGATGGATGGATATTTAAGAATTTGTGTTCTTGAAGATAAATATGTGGAAATGTTAGAAATAGCACATTCTGGAGTGGCAGGAGGACATTTCTCAAGTGAAAGGAGTGGTAAACTCATATTATATTCTGGTTTTTGGTGGCCAACCCTATTTCCTAATGCAAGAACATATGTAAAAAGAAGTGACATTTGTCAGAGCGTGAGTCAACCAAATAAAAGAGACAATATGCCATTAGTTCCATTGCTTTCAGCAAGAGCATTTAGTAAATGGGGTTGGATTTCATTGGACCCATACATCCTCCAGCAAAACAATCCCCTGCTGAATATATACTAGTAGCCACAGATTACCGGACCAAATGGGCAAAGGCCAAGGCTACAAAAAGAAATGATGCTCAGACTACTGCAAGGTTTCTCTATGAAAATATCATTACTAGATTTGGACTACCAATTGAATTGGTAAGTGATAGGGGGACTCATTTTTTGAACCAAATCATAGAAAACATAACTGAATATTTCATGATTAGTCATAGAAAGTCAGCCCCATATCACCCACAAGCCAATGGGTTAGCAGAAAGTACTAATAAAGTACTTTGCACTGTATTGCCAAAATTGGTAAACACAAACAGGAATGATTGGGATTTACAACTTAATCATGTCCTATGGGCCTATAGAGTGGCATACAAAACTGCATTAGGAACCACACCATTCAATCTGGTATATGGACAAAATGCAATTCTGCCCATAGAATTCCTTATTCCAACACTAAAGGTAGGAAGTCAATACAAATGGACTGGACATGAATTATCTGAGAGAGTGATGGAATTGGAAAAACTGGGAGCTTCTAGACTCCAAGCAATTATGAGCATATATGCAGACAAGAAAAGACAAAAATCTTATCATGATGTTCATATTAAAGAAAAAGATCTACAAGAAGGAGATCTAGTTCTGGCATACACAGTAAAGGAACATCAGAAGAAATTTCAGAAAAAAGGACATGGGCCTTATATTATACATCAAATCAGTAACAGTGGAGCTATCCAACTAGCTAACATAGATGGAGAAATCATGCCAAACTTCATAAGTGGATGTAGAGTTAAAAGGTATGATTTTCCATTAACAGTCTCTGAATGGAGAAGAATACATCAAGCTCAAAATAGGAAAAAAGAAGAGGAAAATATAAGAAAGGAGGCTCAACAGGAGGCAAAGGAAAGGATAAGAAAAACCAAAGATCTTAGAGAAGTCCTTTTGTGTGAAACACCTCTAAAAGAAAGAGAACATTTGCCTGTTATTACAATGAATTTTCAGGATGAAAAAATCAAAGTCTTAATAGATTCAGGAGCACAGGTAAATTTGATCAGTTCAGCTTTGTTGAATAAGTTTAAGTGTAAAAGGACTGAAAGCAAGACATTTATCAAAACCTTAGAAGTGCAGATAATACAAAGCTTGTCTTCATCATCTATTAAAGTTAAGTTCAATGAAGAATATATGAGAATAGATTGTGAAGAATGGCCAGACCACATGATGACTGAGAAATTGATTTTGGGACAACCATGGCTAAGATAAGGTAAAGTAATATTGGATTTTGAAAAAATGAAGCTTAAGTAAACAGTAAATGACAAAAGGTTTTTAATGTTTTTGTGGAGTACTGAAGAACAGGAAGATCAGCAGGAGATTCATGACTCAGATATGGAAGGATTTACTTTTTCATTAGAAGTTACAAAGGCATTACCAATACAACCAGTTTATGATCAAGCTTCATTCAATAAAAAACAGGATAAATTTGAAAGAACACAAGATGGTGAAAAGACAGAAGAAAGGGGGCAGCTATGGAGTAGTCAGAAGCATCAAGGCATCAGAACAGGAAGATTGTGGAAACAGAGTACACACAAACACTGCTTATCAAAACAAAATTCCAGAACAAAATGGATATGGAAGCCAAAAAATTCCAAGAACAGCCTATCAAAAGGAGAAGGGTTTCTTCCTAGAACAGGGTCAGCAAGGGTTAAATATTATTGGGTAAAGAAATCAGATTTAATTTAATGAAAAAATAACATGAGAATCTGCTATGCAGTTAGGATCTTTGATAAGAAAATCAGAGTGTTACAGAGAAGGAATTATGACATTTTGAAAATAATGGCAATTTGTTCTACCTTATTCTTTTTTTGAGAAAAGAAATAGGAGGGGAAGAAAGGAAGTGAAGGTAATTATTGAAAAAAAAGAGGGGAAAAAGAAAAAAAATAAGAAAAAGAATATTATTATTAAAAAAAAAGAAAGAAAAGAGAAAAGAGAGAAAAATTATCCATTTTTTCTTTTATAAGTTATATAACACAAAGCAAGATATAGATAGAAGTGTAGCAGGTTTCTATTTTTTATTTTTTTAATTTTATTCAATCTTCTTCAATTATTTATAGTTTTCAAATCTTTCCTTTCTTTTTAACAACTGTCAGAAGAGAAGAGAACACTAGACATCTTGTTACACATGTAATGATCACTTTAATTGAGTTTTTTTAGGAAGTCAAGATTTAATTGAGATTTTATTTTCATTCTTCTTTCATTTCATCTCAAAACAAATGTCATTTTTTATTCCTTGTGACTCATGTGGGTGGAGTTTTTCTTTTGTGTGATGTGATAATTTCTCCAGAATGGTGAATACAAAGGAACTACCAATCCATGATTTCAAAGCAGACTTAGTCACTCTATCTAGAGGACATTGGTTCTTGGACAGTGAAGCTACAGTAGAGGAGGTGGATCTGGAGTCTGATGAAGAGCAGGAAATCCTAGAAGCAGAGAAGGTAGTTAAGGAGCTCAAGGAAACTCTGGGTATTATTGGCCAGCACATATTTATAGTAGGAGTTGGAGGTTACAAGTACACTATGCTGTGTCAGGAGTTTTACAAATTCCAAAGAATTGCAGTCTATTACAAAAGATGGAAAGCAATAGGAATACACAGGCTTTTGGATGAACCTATATTCTTTATAGACTTTGAAAGAGTGGCACAGGTGATGAACAGTTTGTTGGAAGTTGGAAAGGGAAATGAGGCATATTTTAGGTGTGCTGTCAAGAACAAAGAAAATCAGAAAGTAAACATTACTATAAAAGCAGAACATATCAGGGCAGCTCTTCAGTTTTATACCATGGGAACCAAGTTAGACAACAGTTTTGTCAAGAAAAATAAAGCTACATATGCAGGATATTCCAAATTCCCTAATTTTAAAGGAAAAGAGAATGAAGAGTATGCTATCAGAATGTTTTTGCAATATTTTTGTTTTCCAAAACTACCTAGATACACCATGCCACACAAACCAGTAACATTGATTATGTTCAATAATAAGGACAGAACTAAGCCTTTTGGAGTGATGGATGTAACTCCATACATACATGAGCAATTAAAGGAAGCAACCAAACATTGGGAGCAAAAGAAGTACATGAATGGAGCCCAATTCTTAACTAGATTTATATATCATGTTCTAGGGATGGAGGATCAATTACAATTGGCTCCAGAAGCTCAATACTTCAGAAGTCTGATGACAGGAATCAAAAGTCCTTCTAGGAATATGTTTGTAAGAGAAGCAGAAGCCCAACCAAGCATGAGGGGAGCAAAAAGGAAAAGAAAAGGAGTTTCAAAAGAAGCCATTCCAATAAAGAAAAGAAGATTGGATCCAAGAAAAGTGGAATTGGAATAGGTGGAAGCAACTAAGGAAGAGCATGAAGCTGCTCAGAAGCAAGTACAATCTTCAAATGATCCTCACCCACCTCAGACAAGCAAAGAGCAGTTGTATACCTATTTGACTCAGGGAAATAATAAAAGGGCAATATATGAAGCTCAATATCAAAAGATGTTGGAGGACTACTCTTGTAAAGCAACTGATTGGATCCAAGAAGAAGTAGAACACTATGAAGAGCTGCATGATCAGATGATGGCAGTAGAGACAAAGGAAGTTTTTTTCAAAAAAGAAGTGGAACTGTTAGCATATTTCAAAGAGCTACAAGGACCTCCTAAAACTAGAACTACAGTTGTATTGAAGAAGAAGGTTCAGAAGAAACCTGTACAGAAGAGGAAGATAACCAAGAAAAGTAAAGGAAAGTCAGTAGCAGAACCTGTACCAAGGATGGAGACAGAGGAAGTAATAGTAGAAGAAAAAAAGCAAGAGGAATCCATTGCTCTGAAAGAACCAAGAATGGACAAATCAAGAATAGCAAGCTCTTCACAATTTTCTTCAGATTCTGAGAGTGACATTGAAAACTTCTTGTTGAAAAGTTTGAACTTATCATTACCTAGTACATCAATTGTGATAGTACAAGCATCTGAAAAAATTAAACCACCAGAAGACTTGAGTGAGAAGTCACAAGGAAAGCAAATCCAAGAAGAAGCAGCAAAGCAGGTCAGCCCTGGAGAAGAGAGAAGGTTACTGAAAGGCAAAGCAGTAATGATGGAAGAAGAGATTGAAGTAAGGAAGGAATTCAGCTGTGGATTAGTGGATTCAGGATTGAAGACAATATGGACAAAACCTTTACATCAAACCTATTTCAAATTGGATGAAGGAAAGTTAGAAGCAGAAAAAGAAGTTTAGTTATGCAGTTCAGTATACAAACAAAAAGATACAAATCTAATCAAGGAAACAAAGGAAGTAGTGGAAAAGAGGAATGCTCAAGAAGTAGAAGAAGGGGATATAGAAAAAGAGATAAACCAAAGCATAGAAGACATAATATATGACTTGAATCATAATGAAGAATTTACAACTACAGAAGATCAGGGACAAGAGGAAGATCTGGATCTCATGGATATAGATGAGCAAGAGGAAGGACAAAAGGAGAAAATAATTAATGATCAAATAAAACTCAAAAACAAGAAAAGGAAGTACAGGAAAAGGAAGGACATCTCCTTGAAGAAGAACAACAAGGAATGGAGAAAAAGAAGGCAGAAGAAATGGAGACAATTAAAGACACATCAGGATATGAGAAGAAGGAGGATCAGATATTAGAACATGAGGAAAATGTTGCAGACAAAGAAGAAATGGAAGCAAATAACGGATATGAAGAACAAAAGCACCAGGTCATAGAGTATGAGGAAGAAGATGAAGAAGAGAATGACTCCAAAGAAGAAAAGAAGATAGAAGTAAAACAACTGGAATTAGAAGCTGGGTTGGAAAGAATACCTAAAGATATAAGATCTGCTTGCAAGGTTATTATGAGCAATATAGAACAGTTTAGACCATGAAGTAGAAACATGATCACATCAGGCATGGTAGCTGAATCTGAGTTTGTAAAAGGCAGCAAAATCATTAATGAGCAAAAGAAAGAAAAGGAACAGTTAATAGAACAGTTGAGGATTGTACAGGAGAGAAATGAGGAATTAACACACAGAATAATTTCCTTGGAAGAATTGGAGGTTTAGCAACAAAACAAAATCGAATATCTTGAAGAGAAGTGTGCAAAACAGACAAAACATAGTAGTAAAATGGAGATGGAGCTGAAGAAAATTGAAGGAAGATACAGAACCTTGCAGAGTTCATATCAAATTATGGTCAAAGCAAATGAGGAAATAAACAAGTTATTAATGGAAGAAGGACAATTGAAGGAAGAAAGCAAGACTGTACAGGTGACACAGGATGAGAAGGAAGATCTGAACAAAGAAATTATGAGATTGCAAACAGAGTTGAAAGAAGCTAAGGAGTTGGAAAAACAAGCAAGTATACATGCTACTTCTTCTATGAGGGGATATAATAAGTTAATATGGATATAGAAAAAGAGAGAAGTGATTGGCAGTTGAGTATAGAAAAGGAAAGAAATGAGTGGAAATTAGAAAGAGAGTTGTGGATCTCTCAAAATAAAAGTTTATTGTTGATAATAGAAGAGCTACAGAAAAAATTGGAAAACCCATAAACTCAGATTGAAGAGCAGGAAGAAACTACACAAGCAGAGGACTATGAAGTAGGAGATGATAACAGAACCCAACATGGTGATGAACAAGAAAATAAAACAACAATAGAGGAATACTCAGAGGAGTTTGTTCAGAGACTTCTAACAGATAGAGAATCCAGGATGGAATTTATTAGAAAAATGCATAATGAATATGAGGAACAGATTGTTAATTTTTCTCTGAATAAAGGAATAAATCCGGATCAACACCATTGGGCTGCAGATGGCTTAGGTATACCCTTTTGCATGATTATTGAAAGTATTAAAAATTATCAGTTGGTAAGAGTGGGATTACCTCCAAACAAGTATTTAGAATATGAAGAAGACATCAATGTGACAAAGGAATTATTTGAAAAAGCCAATCCTAAATGGAGAAATAGGTGGTTGGATGCCAACAAAGAATGCAGGAAAATATGGAAAGAAGCACCAATTCAGTAAAAAATTAATCCAGCTTATTGTCCAGTAGCAAGGAGAAGGGAGTGGATAGTCTTTTGGGAAAGAAGGAATGCAGGACAGATTCCATCAAAATGGTTGAACTTTCCAAAGATAGCAGGACCAAAGGCAGGAACATGGCCAACAAAGAAATATATGGTGGACACAGCAGAGTCTATTATGTCTACATATAAAGATGTCAATGGCCCAGCATGTATTTTACTAGTCAGAGTAATGAGACTCATATTGGCATGTATAGAAACTTTTACAGATACAGATGTCAGAATTCTCAATTACATTGGCTTTAATTCACCATCTGATGCTTTATTATTTGATCTCAGTGAAACTCCAAACAGGATATGTTTGATGGCTTATTATAGCAGAACAATATTTTTGGGTAGTCATTATCTTCAGATTTTTGAAGATGCATTTGATTATGGATTTTTCGAAAGAGAATCAGAAATATTTGGAAATTTGTCAATAGTAACAAAATCTCGACTCACTGCTTATGAAGCTGCATACACAGAATACCTGAAGAAAGATGTAATAGATAAACCAGAGGCTGCTGTGCAATGGACAAAAGCATTATTTGAGATGGTGAACAACTTAAACATTACAGAAAGAAAAGCCATGATCTACTATCACAGGTATATCAAAGAAAAAAGAAGTGAAGGAAGCATTCGTGGTATATCAGCAAGAATGTCTTTTGTCAGGAGCCAAAAGCTCTAGGAGGGGAAGAATGTTAGAAGAAGCATTTTTTTTAAGAGGAATATTTATAAAATGATAAAAAAAATTTAGAAATATTTATGCAAATGGTGTAAAAATGAGGAAGAGTCTTCCTCATGTAAATTAGAATCATATGTAATTTTTCTAGAATTTTTGGAAACTTCTAGATAGCATATTTTTAGATTAGAAGGGAAAAGGACCAAAATTCAAGTGTGAAAAGGGACACATGAAAATGTATAAAAGACAATTTCCTCTATTTTGAGAGGGTTGGTTAATTGTATTTGATGCTATCCAAGTAATGAGAAGAGTTTCCTGCAGAAAATCATATTTCTTCCTTTCAAGTACTTTCTTTGATTTGTGAGTCTATTCTATGTGTATCCATGGAATTTGCAAGCTTCTACTGTGTATTTCTAATGAATGTGTATGAAGAGAGTTGATTCATGATGTATTGAGTGAGAAACTGTTGAAGTATAGTGCTGGGGATAAAAATCATCAATTTTCACAGAATCGCGATTGTCTCGTCTGAAGGTTATAGGTATCATTTTTTGAGATTTGACTTCATAATTGTGTTTTGCTGAGAAAATAACATACTTTAGACACCAAGACCATTGGAAAATTATGTAGTATTGCTCAAGATAATCAAAACCCTAGAAATTCCTCTTCATCTTCATTATTTCTCAGAAATCCAGCCAGCTTTCTCTTATTTTTTGGATTCTATCATCTAGAAAGGGCTGTGGTCTCTTGTATACTTCCAGGATTGACAAATATAAGATGTATTGTTGATTCTTTATGCTAAAATGATTGGAGAGGACAACTCCAAAGTGTAACAACAAACAATTTGGTATATGTGTTTTGTAATATGCATTTGTTACATGCTCCAACCAAGATAGCTTCTACAACAGCACAACAAACTTTTTGAGAATTTCAAACTCATGAAAGTTTAACAAATGAGTCATGGAGTGATCATGATTTAGATGTAGATCACAATGATGGTTTAGACATGGAAGAAATAGATGACATGGTACCTATCATAGATGATGATATTCAAAATGAAGAAAATGATATACTCTGAATACTTTGATTAGATTCAACTGCGAAATTGATGGCTTTACAATAGTATGTCTTTGATTACAAAAAAAAAGCTTTTGTATTCAGTGTTTTGTTGATTCAATAATTCATCGATAGTAAACCGATCAAAAGATGATGATGCCTTTGAGAATCTTCTATATTGTCTCTCATATGCATCCACAAAAATTTGCAATTTTTTCACTTGACTTTCTAGATCATCAATCCTTTTTTGTTGATCATCTATTGTTCTTTGTAATGCAGGAACCAAAACTTGAGATCTAGAAAAATAGAGGTGTGCTTAGAGAGAGAGAGGGAGGGAGGGAGAGAGAGAGAGAGGGAGGGAGAGAGAGAGAGAGAAAGTGACAAACTGAAATATGTTGTTTGCGTGCACAAAGTCGATAATAGTAGATCTAGTTTCAAAACGCTCGGAATGTTGAATTTTTGCTCTCGGGCCCGGTTAAAACAGGGCATCAGTAGTTTCCACTAATTTATCGATGAGTATACCGACACTTATACTGACGCTCATATCGATGCAGCTGTACTGACGCGTACATTGCCTAGTCAGTTTTCCAAAGTTTTTGGATGGTCATACCGACACCGATGCATGATTGTCGGTATGCCGAATGTGAGTGTGCCCTTGATATGTTGTAGTGACTATGAGAATACATATTAAAAATTTGAACACAAATCTAATTCTTAAAAATAGTAATAAAAAATGTCTCATAAATAAAATGATAGATACTCAAATACATTTTAAGTACATATATAAATAGATACATTAGTAAGTGTATGGATAGATAAATCAATAGTATGTGTACACAAATGATAGACATATGGATAGTTAAATAAGTAGATTTATATTTAAATAGAAAGTGTAGCTATAATCTTGAAGTGAATCTATGTAACTATTAAGAATGTAAGAGTCAGAGAATCAGACATTCATAATAGGTCATATACATTCACTATACTATGTATGGATCTTGTCACATGACTGTATATAACTATTATGATAGTAAGAGTCAAAGAATCAGAAAATCACAGTAGTTTCTATACACCTTGTGACCTACACTAAGTATTCTCATCCAAATCTAAGTGACTATTGTGAGAATAAGAGTCAAATAATTAGACAATCACAATAGTCCATATACACTTCCTATACTATTGAGAGAGTAGGAATCGAGGTGGTGATTCAAACAATTTCAATAGATCCATTGTTGAGTCCTATACTATTGTGAGAGTAAGAATCGATGTAGCGAGTCAGACAATCACAATAGTGGTTTATTTTTAAATTTTTTTCATCAATTTATACAAGTAAGAAATGCTTTTGCAAGTCAAACATGTATACAGTTAATCTAACTATATTGTTATGGTTTTCATCAAGCAGGAATATCTACTAAAGGATATAAGGCTTGTCCTTATTGTGGTGATTGGTTGAGATCAGTTTATAGTAAAAATCTCAGTAAAAATATTTATCTTTGACATCGATGGTTCTTGCTTGACAATCATCTATTAAGATGCAAAAGAGAAGCGATATATTTTAATGGAAAGATTGAAATAGGTCAATGTCCAAATCCAATGACATCTATGGATTGGTATGAAAAATAGACAGAAGGGCTTCTTATAGATCCACAATTCAAAATCTTCAATGATGATGAAGATGATGAGAATGGAAGATTAGAAGTAAAGTAAAATTGGCGCTAGCATGAAATATATCGATATGGTATTCTTTGGAGTATTGGGGAGAGTTAAAGGTCTATCATCTTTGTGATCCTATGCATATATTCAAGAATATTGGTTATTCAAGATGGAAACATCTTCTTGGATTAAAATACACAATAGCATCAAAAAATAATTTAAAGGATCAAAACTCAAAACCAAAGTTATGGCTAAATTTTTTATAGAAATAGACACGAAAAAACTTATGCACCTGCTCCTTGGATACTTATGACAAAAGAGATGCAAACTATCAACAATAGGATTCAATCGATTCAGACACCTACAAGATATGGAGCATCTTTGTAAAACATGTTTACTATGGATGATAGGAGCTTATCTAGGTTAAAGACGCATGATTGGCATAACTTTCTGAAGCACATTCTACCTCTGATTATTGATGCATGTACAACAAAAGGCGTACAGGACGTGATCTATCATCTTGGATCACTTATAAGATAATTATCATACTTTTATATTTAATATATAAGACTATTTGGTATCTTTTATTTATGAATCAATTTTTCTATAATTTAATGTATGATAGTAATAGGTGGATTACATCAAAAGAGATAGACAAAGACTCAATCCCACAAAAGAAATGTGAATGCAGGGAGCTACTATGTTTGATGGAGAAAGAGCTTCCAACATCATTTTTCAATATTCAGGTTTATTCATTAGTCCATCTTGTGGATGAAATAGAGATTGCAGGTGTTGTAAACACTCGATGGATGTTTTGGATCAAGCAACTTATGGGAATATTAAAAGATTATATGCAAGAAAGATCAAAACTAGAAGGATCTATGGCAAAGGGATGGATGCATGAGGAATGCATGTACTATGTTAGTGAATCCCTTGAAAGAGTTCATGAAGAAGCTCCACGTGCATGGACCAATGAGTCTTCTTCAAAAATAACACATGAGAACCCCTAAGGAATTATGCAGAACTTTTCCTTTCATAAGATACTTTATGAGAGTAAGTTTTTCCTTTCTTTCTACTACAATCCATAATATCTGTACATATAAAACAAAATGGATTATAACTTAATATATATAAATATGTGTGTATGCATAGTATGTGTGTATGCATGTGTATGTGTGTATGTATGTTGTGGGTATATGCCTGTATGTATATGTGTGTGTATGTATTTGTATGTATGTATATGTATGTATGTATATGTGTGTGTATGTGTATGTAGGTGTGTATGTGAGTGTATGTATGTGTGTATATGGGTATGTGGGTGTGTATGTGTGTGTATGCATGTATGTATGCATATGCATGTGCATTGTGTATGCATATGTATATATGTGTGTGTGTATGTGTATGTGTATGTGTATGTGTGTGTCTCTATGTGTGTGTGTGTATGTGTATGTGTATGTGTGTGTCTCCTTGTGTGTGTATGTATATGTGGGTGTATGTATCTATGTTTTTGTATGCATATGTGTGTGTATGCATATGTATGTATAGTGTGTGTATGTATACATGTGTATGTGTGTGTATACGTGTATGTATGTGTATGTGTGTGTATGCATATGTATGTATAGTGTGTCTCTATGTGTTTTTATATGTATGTTTGTGTGTATGCATGTGCATGTGCATGTGTGTGTACGTGTGTGTCTCTATGTGTGTGTATGTGTATGTGTGTATGTATATGTGGGTGTATGTTTATGTGTGTGTGTATGTATATGTGTGTGTATGTATATGTGTGTGTATGTATATGTGTGTGTGGATATGTATATATAGTGTGTGTGTGTGTTGTGTATGCATGTATGTGTATGTATGCATGTGAGTGTATGTGTGTGTATGTATAAGTATCTATATGTGTATGTGTATGTGTATATGTGTATGTGTATATGTATATGTGTTTCTATGTATGTGTATGTATGTGTAAGTATTTATATGTGTATGTGTGTGTATGTATGTGTAAGTATCTATATGTGTATGTGTGTGTGTGTGTATGTGTATGTATGCATGTAAGTGTATGTATGCATGTAAGTGTATGTGTGCATGTGAGTGTATGTGTGTGTCTGTGTGTATGTATGTGTATGTGTGTGTATGCATATGTATGTGTATGTGCTTGTGTTTATGTATGTATACATATGCATGTGTGTGTGTATACATATGCATGTGGGTGTACAAATGCATGTGAGTATGTATGCACATGTGTGTATATATATGTCTCTATATATGTGTGTGTGTATGTGTGTGTATGCATGTGTTTGTATAGTGCGTCTGTGTGTATATGTTCATTTGTGTGTATGTATGTGTGTGTATGTATGTGTGTGTATGCATATGTATGTATGTATGTATGTGCATGTTTGTATGCATGTGTCTATGTATGTATGCATATGCATGTGTATGAATGTGAGTGTATGTCATATATTGTTAGTTTTTCGATGCAAAATAAATATTGGACTCCATTAAAATAATCCGCAACCCCAACTACATTGTTTGAATGGCTGAAGATTACTCAATAATTGAATCAATCTCTATCCCAAAGCTAGACTCCCATTAAATTCCGTTTATAGCTACTCCATTGAAGGGCTAAAGTTTAGACTTCCTTCTCTTAATAGCAAGCATAAATTACTACTTATGTCAGTCCAACCTCCATCATCATCGATCCATATATCACTATTGAGCTTGCTCTACCATCATTTCTAATGTCTCTGTAGCAGAGCAATGGAGAAAAGATCTCTTTATGAATTTGTTGCAGAGAAAAGATCTCTTTATGACTGTCCAAAAACAGATGTATTTCCTCTTTTCATATGTGTTGGATGCACTCTAATGTTGGTTGGAAATAATATTCTCCCATTGCTTGTAGATGTGTAGAGAAAAGAGAGTGCAATCTCTTTGAAACTCCCTGTCCCATTAACAGATGCAACTGATGCATTTCTATGATGATTATTGAGTAGGACCTGTGCTTAGAGACACTTAGAAACACTCGGTATGACAACAATTATTGAAGAAAATAAAAAAGGAACACAAAAATAATATTCATAGTTAATGAAGGAAAATAGTGCTTCGGAACACTTTTTTTTATAATAGGAGAGAAGGAAGGAGGGAGGGAGAAAGATAAGAGGATCTAAGCTATGAAATGATAATAATGATGGCTATGATCTTTATAAAAGAAAGATTAAAAATCATATACCATGTGGAATGATAAATGGAAATACGCAGAAAGTGCTAATAAGAACTTTTATCGTAAAGGGACGGAGGAAGGGATTAAAAAAATTGATCCATGCTAATAATGAAAAGATGATAACATAAATTCAAAAATAAATGACATAAAAGAAGCCTAGGCTCAGATACCATGTTGAAATGATAAAGAACTATCCTAGTCTAGTCACATACACACATCTAACAAGTTAAGAAGGAAGGAACAAAAGATAAGAAAACATCATGAATGTATTGAAATGAAAATGAGTTACATACAATGTTCTATGAGCATGGAGACTCCATGAGGAGAGTGTGAGCACTCTTGCCGAGATCTTGAGTGAATGAGCTAATGGGAGTGAAGTGAGGCCCTCCTTATATGGACTTGAGGGCACATTTCCTTGCATCTGAGATAAATGGGCTTGAATGAGAATAAATGTAGACTTGTACAAAAGGGTGACGCATGGAACTCTTAACATTTTGAAGCTCTGAATGGTTCATGTTTCTCACAAAAAGGAAGAATCTTATCGAGGAAAGAAACAAATGCTTCAAAAAGATGATATCTTTCATGATTTTGAAAGATTTCTTCTAGACTAACCGGATACTATCCATAGAGTTTCCTAGAATCGTTTGTTTCTCTTTTAGATCTTTTTCAATCCAGATTCTTATTACTACCTTCTCATGGTTTAAGAAAAGAAGCATTGTTTGCCTTAAGGTTTAAGTCGTTGCCCTTGCTAATCAAGCATGCCATGCATTTTATGTAACTTGAAAATCCATAAAGAAGGACTATATGCTTAATATATTCTTCCAATACAAAAATCTGTTTTGCTTTTGAACTAGGTCAACACATAAAAACATAAAAGAATAATCGTTCTTAAGCCATGTGACATTAATATACCATTATAAATTTTATGTTTTTGACTTCATATCATAAAGTCATTTCTTATCTTAAGGTTTAACTTAATGAACTTGATCTCTCTCTCTTGTCCAATAACCCATGTATATGTGATGCCATTCATTGATATGTAAACATAATGTATGGCTCGAACATATACATAAAAGATATTAAGCATGCACAAGGCTCAAACATTGAACCCCTCCTTAAAGCATGCATGGAATTCCATCTTAGAATTCCATTTTATTCATAAGTCTACATTTCACATATGTTCATGATTTCCATTCATGTTCATGCCATGCTATAATGAATACTCTATGTCCATATTCTAACAATCTTTAAGTAGTAAGTTCATGTCTTTTGCGATTCATTTATGCCTTCTGTCCATCACCTAGATGCTTAAGCTCATGCATCATTCTAGGCACATGAGGATCTCATTTACTTCTTTTCATATGTGTTTTTAGGTGCATTCTTATAGTATAATGAAGCAAGAAAATATAAATGGACATTTGGTCAAATGGGTTAGAAATTTCCTCCAAAAGAATATCAAATTGACTACTTCATCGTCTGTGACGGAAAGAGAGCTCTACGAAGTTCTAATTGGCTGAAAAGACCCATGGAATCCTTTCTGTTTTTATTTGCCAGCTGCTCTTCTCTCTGACAGGCGAGGGAGCTTTGCGTATATATGAAAAATTGTGCGAGAGGAGGTGGCTGTTTGATCCTTCCTCTCTCAAGCAGAACTTCAGTAGAACACTCTGTCTTCGTCTCTTGAGAAGAACTCCAGCATCTTATCGTGAGAGGCAACCATGCGTGTTGCAGCGTGGACTGACGAGCACCTTCTCTCTCTCTCTCTCTCTCTCTCTCTCTCTCTCTCTCTCTCTCTCTCTCTCTCTCTCTCTCTCTGAGGTGCGCAAGAAAAGAGCTTTGCCAATGGAACTCTCCTTAGCATTGGGACAGAAGATGATGTGTGCCTAGGTCCTATGGCTATTACCCCTCGAAGATGAAGCCTGCTGCAGGACAATACACCTCCAATTTTTTGCGGAGAGTTTTGCAACGCTGGTGTATATCATTATTGAGCTTGCTCTACCATCATTGCTAATGTCTCTGTAGCGGAGCAATGGAGAAAAGATCTCTTTATGAATTCGTTGCAGAAAAAAGATCTCTTTATGAATTCGTTGCAGAAAAAAGATCTCTTTATGACTGTCCAACAACACATGCATTTCCTCTTTTCATATGTGTTGGATGCACTCTAATGTTGGTTGGATATGATATTCTCCCGTTGCTTGTAGATGTGTAGAGAAGAGAGAGTGCAATCTCTTTGAACCTCCCTGTCCATTGAACAGATGCAATTGATGCACATTTCTATGACGATTATTGAGTACCACCTGTGCTTAGGGGAAAAGTGAACCTTGCATGGGCCTCTTAGATTAAGGGGTGATTAGTGATGGACCAATGAGAGGAGGGTGGGGGCCACAGTCTAGAGCCTCAATCAAGTAGGCCACACCTAGGTTTCCCTTGGTTTGGGCTGGTCAAAACAACCAAAATGTGGTGACAAAACTAGTATTTTCTTTGTAAGTGGTTTCAAGGACCCACAGAATTCGAAATTTGTCATCCAAGTTCTATTTGCACCCTTGGATATGGAGAAAATCCAAGGGTTGAGTTTGAAAGGAAGAGGAAATGTGCCTTTGGTTGTGCATCGTTGGATGATGTGCCGATCCAATGCCTGAGATTATCCTTGAATTACTACTGTTGGATCTAATTTTAATCCAACAATCTTCAAGTCACACAAACATGTGTTTTAATATGAGACCTCTGATTCATATGCATCGAAGAGTCTAGATTATGCTTATTTTGGTGCATTTTGCCCAAAACTGTAGCATATTAACCTTTTATTTGTGCAACCATGGCATCATTGTCCTCAGATATGAAGAATCTTTTTGAGATTTGGCGCTTTGAGGGCATAGGATTTGATCTTTGGAAGGAGCAAATTCAAGGAATTCTCTTCCTCAAAGATTGTGATAGGGCATTGGAAGCAAGAAAGTTGGAAGACATGTCAAATGATGTGTGGCATAATCTGAATAGAAAGGCTCTCACTTACATAGAAGTGGTCGTATCTGATGACATTCTTGTAGACCTCAAGGGCATTACTATAGCTTCAGAGTTGTGGGCGAAGCTTAAGGCCACCTATGATAACACCACACCAGTTAATCAGGTACATCTGATGAGGAAATTAGTTGGCATGTAGTTAGATGAGACCACGAGTGTTGCAGAACACTTGTCTCATTTTACAAGTACTCTATCACAGTTGCAGGACTCAGTGATGCCTCCCTTTGATGATAAGTTGAAAGCTATTTTTCTGCTTGTGACACTTCGTGATTCTTGGGAGACCTTGGTGGTCTCATTATCAAATAACCCTAATCTTACTTTTGATGGTGTGAGGGGTTCTATATTGAATGAAGAAATCAGGAGAAAAGCAAGTGGTGAAGGAGGCACTTCTGCAAACTTGGTCATAGGCAGATCAGAGAAGGACTCTTATTCACAGAGGACTAAGAGCAAAAGCAAAGAAAGGGGCAGCTCCAGCAAGAAGTAGAGTACTAATGTGACATGTTATCAGTGTGGTAGGAAAGGCCATAAGAATCACGACTATCTATTCTATAAGGTAGAGCTTGAGAGGAAGAAGAGTGCATGAGACAAAAGAAAGGACAAGAAGGAAGACAAGATGGATGGATAGGACATCCAGAAAGAAAAGGAGAAGGCCAATTTGGCCTCTAGTGTTGTTACGGAGGAGCTTTCAGATATGGAAGATATTCTATGTGCTACTATATGAGTTAATGATGCTCATGCACATGGTGTCTCTTGCAATGTTCATGTAGAGGACATGTCAATCATTAAAAGTGGTCTAATTGATGCTTTATTGACTATAAATGATGCATTATCTCACACATGGATTGTTGATTTTGGTGCTTCATTTCATGTGACTCCTGTCAAGGAGTGTTTCGTTACTTTTCATGCAGGCAGCCATGACCATGTATACCTAGGAAATAATCATGCATGTCCCATTGAAGGAACTAGCACTATGCATCTTTCAACAGATGGCTCAAATGAGCTGGTCCTGCGTAATGTGAGATATGTAGCAGGAATCAAGAAGAGTTTGCTCTCTTTTGGGAAAATCGATATGCATGGTTACAACATTTTATTTGAAAGAGGCTCGTGGAAGATGACCAAAGGGTCACGACTGATTGTTAAAGGCACAAAAAGGGGAACTTTGTATTGATTGCATGGAAGGACCTTGTCTTGCAAATTCATTGCATTGGCTGAGATTAATTCTCATATAGAATTGTGGCATAAAAGACTTGGCCATATGAGCCAAAAGGATATCTCCAAACGTTGGAACCTGAAGAAACTTGATGTTAAAGGCACCAAGCTAGACTTTTGTAATGATTGTCAATATGGAAAGCAAGTGAAAAGTTCTCATTACTCTAGTGTCACTCATAAGTCATGTATATTAGGTCTTGTTCATTCTAATGTATATAGCATGCCCACCAAATCTATGGGGAGGTGGCTTATATTTTATTTTTTTTGTTGATGATTTTTCTAGGAAAATTTGGGTGCAACCACTACAATCAAAAAATAAAGCATTTGTTGCGTTTTAGAGATTTTATGCATTTGTGACTACCCAAATAGGTAGAAAGTTGAAATGCTTACTTATGGATAATGAGGGTGAGATCAAAGGTGCTGAATTCAATTTTTTTTGTGAAAATTTAGGCATAAAGAGGGAGCTTACTATTCCATATAGCCCCTCTTCTAATGGTGTGGCTAAAAGGTATAATCGGACTCTTTGTGAGAGGGTGAGATGCATGCTGTGCACAGCTAATCTCTCTCATGTTTTTTGGGGAGAGGCTCTTAAAACTGCAAAACATATATGCAATTGATCCCCTCACACGTCCTTGAAAGGTGACATCCCTGAAGAGATTTGGTCTGGCAAACCTGCTTCATATGATCACTTATGCATCTTTGGCTGTGAACCTGTTTTACACATAAGACCTGAGTTGAGGAGTAAACTTGATGCCAAATCCATTAAAGACCTCTTCATGGGATATGGTGAAGAAAGTGAAATGGGTTATAGAATATGGTTACCTTAGCTGAAAAGGGTCGTACACAATTGGGATGTTGTTTTTAATGAGGCTAGGCTACTTTCAAAACAATGTTGCCTCGAAGCATGACCATAGAAAGGTTACATTTTAGCTAGACCAGCCACATGTTATGCCTATTTTAGACCCTCAGGATGCACCACATATGGCTGAAAATATAGATAAACAAGCAGTTTTTGAGCCAGATGATGCTGGACAGCAAGAAGGGGCTCTTGAGGGGCATATGCAGCCACCTATTCATGTTGAAAAGAGGGCTGAAAATGATGCGATCCCATTAACAATGACGAAGTCGATGTACCTCCTGATGTAGATCCATTGCCGAATAATGTAAATCATTGCGTAAGAAGATCTACACGTCCTAGGAGGCCAGTGAATAGATATGATCCCTCTATACATTACATTATGTTATCAGAGGAGGGAGAGCCTCCTACTATAAAGAGGCAAAGCTATGTGAGCACAAGAAGAAGTGCGAGTTAGCCATGCAGGAAGAGATAAAGGCCTTGCATGCAAATGATACTTGGGACCTAGTTGAGTTGCCTAAAGGAAGGAAGGCCATTCCCAACAAGTGGGTGTACAAAATCAAAATTGTTGATGGCAAACCCAAGTATAAGGGAAGGCTGGTTGCTAAGGGATATGCCCAAAAAGAGGGCATTGATTTCCAAGAAGTGTTCTCAATGGTTGTTAAAATGACCACATTACATGTGTTGTTTGCTCTCACAACTACCTTGGATTTGGAGCATTTCCAAATGGATGTTAAAACAACCTTTTTGCATGGTGATTTAGACGAAGAGTTGTACATGAAACATCCAGAAGGATATGCCATTCCTAGAAAAGATCATCTGGTATGCAAGCTAAAAAGGAGCTTATGTGGGCTGAAACAAGCCCCCAAACAATGGTATAAGAATTTTGATGCATTTATGCTCAAACATGGGTTTAAAAGAAGCCATGCAGATCACTATTTGTATATAGAAAAGGATGAAGATGGCAGCCCAATCATTCTGGTACTATATGTAGATGATATGTTGCTGGCTAGGAAGAAAAAGAGCACACTGAATGCTCTAAAGTACTAGCTGAAATCTACATTCTCAATGAAAGACCTTGCGGAAGCTGAGCATATTCTTGGTACGCAAATAAAAAGGGATAGGCAGCAACATACTTTGCATGTATCCCAAGAAAAATACATTGAAAAAGTGTTGGATAGATTTAATATGGTTGATGCTTAGCCTCTTGGAGTGCCATTGCAGCCACATGTTAAGCTTTCCAAGGATGACTATCCCAAAGATGATGATGCAACCAATTACATGAAGAGTGTTCCATATACATGAGCTTGTGGTTCACTTATGTATGCTATGGTTGCTACTCGGCCAGATATTGCTCATGCAGTGGGAGTTGTTCGCAGGTTCATGGCTAATCCTGGTAGAGCTCATTGGGAGGCAGTCAAATCTATCTTGAGATATTTGACATAAACTAAAAACAAATGCCTTAGTTATGGAAAGGACCCATTAGAGCTGAAGGGATTCTCTGATTCCGACATGGCAGGTGATGTGGATACACAAAAATCCACAAGTGGCTATGTTTTCACTCTTGCAGGTGGTGTTGTATCATGGTGCAACAGACTCCAAAAGATTGTTGCTTTATCTACTACTGAGGCTGAATATATTTCAGCTAGTGAGGCTTCCAAAGAAGCAATATGCCATGTATTTGCAGTGAGTTTGGTTTGCCTAATGAATCACCTATGCTTGGTTGTGATAGTCAGAGTGCCATATGTTTGGCAAACAATGTCATGTTCGATGCACACACAAAACATATTGATGTGCGATATTAGTTCATTTGAGAGGTGCTTGAGGATTGACTTATCACATTGGTTAAGGTCTATACATCACAGAACCCTGCACATGTTCTCACTAACTGCTTACCCAAATCACAACATTAGTTATGTATACAAATGGTGGGATTCATGTACCTTAAAGGCCTCATTTATGCTTTTAAGTGGGAAGTTGTTGGTGTAAAGCCCTAAATGATCCCTTCATAGTGTATACATGTGTATAGGCCTATTTATAAAGGCCAAGTCACTTATTCTTTATTTTTGGGTCAAGTTTAATGTGAACTTGGCCAACCCTAAAAGGGTCATATACAACATAACTTAATAACACTTTAGGGCTCTCTCATTCTTAGTGAGCCTCTCCAAAGCTAATCCAATCTCTCTCTCTCTCTCTCTCTCTCTCTCTCTCTCTCTCAGTTGCGCTTCAATTTTTGCCTTGTGCCTCCACTTATGAGGCACATACATGTGTCCTCTACCCCTTCAACACCACATCTAAACCCTTTCAGTGAGTTCATGTTTAGTGAATGAAAAGACTTGCTATTCATTTATGCCTTCTCTCCATTAAT
Organism: Ceratopteris richardii; assembly: GCA_020310875.1. Lineage (NCBI taxonomy): Eukaryota > Viridiplantae > Streptophyta > Polypodiopsida > Polypodiales > Pteridaceae > Ceratopteris > Ceratopteris richardii. The sequence goes on from CM035408.1 coordinate 127,113,021, forward strand.
TAGATGATTAAACTCATGCATCATTCTAGGCACATCAGGATCTCATTTACTTCTTTTGATATGCGTTGGTAGGTGCATTCTTCTAGCATAGTGAAGCAAGCAAATATAAATGGAGATTTAGGAAGTAACACTTAACTCCATCATAGCTATGCCCATGCTTTGTATCCTTGCATAGCGAAGCAAGCTTATCCTTTGGGGTACTTCATATGAGTACTAGAGTGCTCCTTAGTAAATTGTTCTTCATTTGTGCTTTTTTTTTATGTAACTTGAGTCCATCCTTCTTCATCCTTTCTAATATGAGAGCGTTTTACCGAGTCTTTGTCAACATCATTATGATCATCATCTGAGTCAACTTTAGGACTTGAATTTTCTTTGTCATCCTTATCATTAACCTGCATTTGGCCGAATGGGTTAGAAACTTCTTTTAAAAGAACATCAAATTGACTTCTTCATCATCTGTGAGTAAAAGAGAGATCTACAAAAGCTCTAATTCTGAAAAGATCCACTGAATCCTTTCTATTTTTATTTTCAGCCACTCTTCTCTCTGACAGGCGATGGAGCTTTCTGCTTATATGAAAAATTGTTGTGATAGGAGGTGGTTGTTTGATCCTTCTCTCTCAAGCACAAATTCAATAGAACTCTCTTTCTTTGTCTCTTTAGAGGAATTCCAACATGTTATCATGAGAGGCAACATCTTATCTCTTTAGAAGAACTCCAACATCTTATTGTGCCTGCAAAATCCACTAAGTAACACATGTTGCAGCATGGACTGATGAGCACCTCTCTCTCTCTCTCAGGTGCGCAAGAAAAGAGCTTTGCAAATGGAAAGTGATGTAGAGATAACTGAACAGAACTCTCCTTAGCATTGGGATAGAAGATGTTCTGTGCCTAGTGTAATTATAGTCGATTGGCTTTTACCCCTCAAAGGTGAAGCCTATTGCAAGACAATACACCTCCATTTTTTTACAAAGAGTTTTGCAAAAGTTCACGCTTGTGAATATCTTCACATACAGGCCGCAAGCACATTGTAGAGAAAAAATCTCTTTATGAGTATCCAACAATAGATGTATTTCCTCTTTTCATATGTGTTGGATGCACTCTCATGTTGGTTGGATATAATAATCTCCCATTGCTTGTAGATGTGTAGAAAAAAGAGAGTGCAATCTCTTTGAACCTCAATCTCTAATTAATAGACACAATTGGTGCATATTTCTTTGACAATTATTGAGTATCACTTGTGCTTAGGGGAAAAATTGAACCCTGCATCGGCCTTTTAGATTAATGGGTGACTAGTGATGGACCAATGAGAGAAGGGTGGTGGCCATAGTCTAGAGCCTCAATCAAGTAGGCTAGGACTAGGTTTACCTTGGTTCGGGCTAGTCAAAACAACTAGAATATGGTGACAAAGCTAGTATTTTCTTTGTAAGTGGTTTCAAGGACCCACAAAACTCAAAATTTTCCATCGAAGTTCAATTTGCACCCTTGGATATAGAGAAAATCCAAGGGTTGAGTTTGAAAGGAAGAGGAAATGCACCTTTGCTAGTGCATTGTTGGATGATGTGCCAATCCAGTGCTTGAGATTATCCCTCTAGAGGATTGGGAAGCTTTGAATTACTACTGTTGGATCCAATTTTAATCCAACGATCTTCAAGTTACACAAACATGCATTTTAATATGAGACCATCGAACGGTCTAGATTTGCTACAATGTTGATACAATACTCTCTCTCTTTGTTTTCCAAAGCAATCATGATTGATATCACTTCTAGTTTGTCCTTTTCTGCCAGACACCCATATGCCAATCGTGTGCATCCATTGAGCAAGATCTGATGGTCCTAAATTTCCACGCTGTGTAGTCTCTCTCCTTTTTCCAACCTCTTAAACATGATGCTACTTTCCCATTTTGTCATTTTCTCCCAGATATATGCTCTCTAATCCTATCTATCCATGCGAAATATCTAATGGTTTTGGATAGCCACAGTATTAATACAATGCGATCACTATTTCTTCATGTTCTACCAAACACAATTTATTTGATCCCGTCCGTGCATATGGAACATCGTAGGGCTCTCAATAGCCACAAATATCCCGAATGAGAACTCAAATATGGAATTTTAAAAATAATGATTTGAAATTAAATACCATTAGTGGTTTTCTTTTGCTTCTTGAATACTAAACATGATTAATTTTGATCCCTAAAATTTAGGGATTTTTATAAGGCCCATGCAGGGTTCACTTTTTTCCTTAATGATGATAAAAATAATTAAAAAAAATAAAAAAGAACCACAAAAAAAAAGATTTCCATGGTTAATGAAGTAAAATAGTGCTTATGAACACTTTATTTGAAAATCGGAGAGAACTGTTAAACGCTGTATTCTAACTGTCAGAAGTGCGTTTAAACGTTATCTGGGTTCTTGGAGTGGAAGGGGTCTGTTAGATAGAGGCCCTATACTTAGTTCCCAAACTAACCACTTACACACAACAATATACTGATGTTGATAGCTCTATCAAGATTCTGTTGTACTTAGACATTTACAGTTCACGGTTTAGCTCAGCCAACGTGTATCGAATACACTCAGATGCTATATTACATCTGCACATAAACTTACTGAAAATACCAGAGACAAGAGTAATCGTTCAACCTTTACCGAATGGGTACCACAATCCGACCCACGTCCGAAGACACAGAGAATTCAAGTGTTTCAAATACACCGTACTGAAGGTTCAGTACGCAACCCAAGAAATCCTTATTGTAGCTTAACCCTTACCGTAGGATGACAGATCTCAATGTTGAAGACAACACGATCCCGCACAGTGTTAGAAACACTACCACAGTTACACAGACTTCACCAAACAACTGGCAGAACATTCCAAGAACGAGTACTACCGCAATACGCGAACTTAACACAACAATCGCAATAAGGATTCGCAGACGATTCACTTCAGACAACAGAACAAATGATCTACTGGATGTAGATGATACTCACAACCGCAATAGATACCAATAGACAACAGACAAGACGATACACAGATACACGAAGAATACTCAGAATACTCAGAAAACTCCGACTCTTGGAATTAGACAAACTATCACTACAATAGCGCTCCGTTCAATCACCCAGATAGACAGTTTGGTGATCTCTCGAACGTCACTTGCGCATCTCTTTTCCATTGCTTTATATAAAAGATTACAACGTGTCTGCGTAACAACCTTTCGCGCGTGCGAAACAAGATTCAGTTATACAGTTTCCAATCCGGCGGCCGACTAACATTGGCACGCACGGTGGACTCGAACCTGCAGGTTTTACAAAATTACTGTTCATCTATAATTCCTTCTAAGTACATGGATCGTGCTAATCTAAAGGTTCAGGCTATTTTCTTTTTTAAAGTTTCTAACATTTTTTTGAGGGTGTCCGGTTCTACTAATTGTGCATCTACTTGATTAGAAGTCACAATCCCACAGACGGCGCTAGTGTTAAACGCTGTACTCTAACTGTCAGAAGTGCATTTAAACGTTATCTGGGTTCTTGGGAGTGGAAGGGGTCGGTTAGACAGAGGCCCTATACTAAGTTCCCAAACTAACCACTTACACACAGCAATATACTGATGCTGATAGCTCTATCAAGATTCTGTTGTACTTAAACATTTATAGTTCAGAGTTTAGCTCAGCCAACGTGTACCGAATACACTCAGATGCTATATTACATCTGCACATAAACTTACTGAAAATACAAGAGACAAGAGTAATCGTTCAACCTTTACCGAATGGGTACCACAATCTGACCCATGTCCGAAGACACAGAGAATTCAAGTGTTTCAGACACACCATACTAAAGGTTCAGTACGCAACCCAAGAAATCCTTACTGTAGCTTAACCCTTACCGTAGGATGACAAATCTCAATGCTGAAGACAACACGATCCCGCACAGTGTTAGAAACACTACCATAGTTACACAGACTTCACCAAACAACTGGCAGAACATTCCAAGAACGAGTACTACCGCAATACGTGAACTTAACACAACAATCGCAATAAGGATTCGCAGAAGATTCACTTTAGACAACAGAACGAATGATCTACTGGATGTAGATGATACTCACAACCGCAATAGATACCAATAGACAACAGACAAGACGAGACACAGATACACGCAGAATACTCAGAGAACTCTGACTCTTGGAATTAGACAAACTAACACTACAGTAGCGCTCCATTCAATCACCCAGACAGACAGTCTGGTGATCTCTCGAACGTCACTTGCGCGTCTCTTTTCCATTGCTTTATATAAAAGATTACAACGTGTCTGTGTAACAACCTTTCGGGCGTGCGAAACAAGATTCAGTTATACAGTTGCCAATCTGGCGGCCGACTAACACTGGCACGCATGGTGGACTCGAACCCGCAGGTTTTACAAAATTACTGTTCATCTATAATTCCTTCTAAGTACATGGATCGTGCTAATCTAAAGGTTCGGGCTATTTTCTTTTTTAAAGTTTCGAACATTTGTTTGAGGGTGTCCGGTTCTACTAATTGTGCATCTATTCGTACAGAACTTAAAGCTATAGCTTCGGTCATCAAAATTTTTGCTTCCGTTTGCAGAAAGGCTTCTTGTAAATAAAATTCGTTCGAGAGCGCCGCATCTCTGGAAACTTTCATTTCTGCCACTTGTTGCTCCATCTTGCTTACTCTTTCCTTCTGATTTTCCAGCTGATTCTCCCTTCTTTCGATCTCTTGATTCTGAAACTGTACGGTTCTAGAATATGAATCCTTTTCGTGTCCGAGATCTGTTATTAACTTCTGTGTTTGAGCTTCCTTTGTTAAATAGTGTTTGAGCATGTTGTTGACATCTGATAAATTCTCTTTTGTTCTTTGAAGTTCTTCTTCTGTTTTTTTAGCCTACCTCTGTTGTACTACTTCGTTTAGCTGAACTCTGGTTTCTTCGAGCATATTTCCTAATGCGATCCTTGCATCTTCTTTGTCCTGTAACTCTTTCTTCATTTTACTTATTTCGGCATTTGCCTTCTGTAATGATTCTTCTTTCTTTGTGAGCTCAGCCACCGCCGCATCTCTCTGGCTGGTAACCTTTTCCTGTTTGGCAATTATGGCCTATAATTCTTTCAACTGTTCTTGTAGGGATTGGTTTTCGGCTTTGGCTACTAGCAATTCTTCCTGTAGGGGACTAATGTCGGCCTCCAGTACATCTACTTTATGTTGAAATTCATTGCGAATATTCTCTGTTACTTGCTTCACTTGCGCAGGTAATTGTTGTGATAGATTGATTAACATATGTCCCATATTTGCGAGCTCCGAAAATACGGCGAGTGGTGGAAACGAAAGAAGAGTACGGGGTTGAGAAGAGGATTCTGTGAGCAGCTGTTGTGAGTTCGGTGGAGAATAGTTTGGGGATGAGGAAGAAGAGGCAGTGGGTTCTTTGGTCAGGATGGGTGGAGTAGGGATAATGGGGTTGAGTGGAGGTTCTGTGGGTTCTTTGACTTCTAATCAAGGGATTGTGGGTTCGAGTCCCACCGTGCATGCCAGTGTTAGTCGGCCGCCGGATTGGCAACTGTATAACTGAATCTTGTTTCGCACGCACGAAAGGTTGTTACGCAGACACGTTGTAATCTTTTATATAAAGCAATGGAAAAGAGACGCGCAATGACGTTCGAGAGATCACCAGACTATCTGTCTGGGTGATTGAACGGAGCGCTACTGTAGTGTTAGTTTGTCTAATTCCAAGAGTCGGAGTTTTCTGAGTATTCTGCGTGTATCTGTGTCTCGTCTTGTCTGTTGTCTATTGGTATCTATTGCGGTTGTGAGTATCATCTACATCTAATAGATCATTTGTTTAGTTGTCTGAAGTGAATCGTCTGCGAATCCTTATTGCGATTGTTGTGTTAAGTTCGTGTATTGCGATAGTACTCGTTCTTGGAATGTTCTGCCAGTTGTTTGGTGAAGTCTATAACTGTGGTAGTCTTTCTAACACTGTGCGGGATCGTGTTGTCTTTAGCATTGAGATCTGTCATCCTACGATAAGGGTTAAGCTACAGTAAGGATTTCTTGGGTTGCATATTGAACCTTCAGTATGGTGTATCTGAAACACTTGAATTCTCTGTGTCTTCGGACATGGGTCGGATTGTGGTACCCATTCGGTAAAGGTTGAACGATTACTCTTGTCTCTGGTATTTTCAGTAAGTTTATGTGCAGATGTAATATAGCATCTGAGTGTATTCGGTACACGTTGGCTGAGCTAAACTATGAACTATAAATGTCTTAGTACAACAGAATCTTGATAGATCTATCAGCATCAGTATATTGTTGTGTGTAAGTGGTTAGTTTGGGAACTAAGTATAGGGCCTCTATCTAACAGACCCCTTCCACTCCCAAGAACCCAGATAACTTTTAAACGCACTTCTCACAGTTAGAATACAACGTTTAACAGAACGAAGCGGCGAGGGAGAAAGATAAGAGGATCTAAGCTATGAAATGATAATAAAGATGGCTATGATCTTTACGAAAGAAAAATTAAAAAATGATATACCATGTGGAATGATAAATGGAAATACGCAAATAGTGATGATAAGAACTTTTATCATAAAGGGACAGAGTGAGGGATTAAAAAAGTTGATCCATGCTAATAATAAAAAGATGATGAGAACATAAATTCAAAAAGAAATGTCATAAAAGAAACCTATGCTCAGATGCCATGTTGAAATGATAAAGAACTAGTCCTATTCCACTCACATACACACATCTAACAAGCTAAGAAGGACGGAACAAAAGACAAGAAAACATGATGAATGTATTGAAATGGAAATGAGTTACATATAATGCTCTAAGGGGATGAAGACTCCATGAGGAGAGTGTGAGCACTCTTGCCAAGATCGTGAGTGAATGAGCTAATGGGAGTGAAGTGAGGCCCTCCTTATATGGATTTGAGGGCAAATTTCCTTGCATCTGAGATAAATGGAATTGCATGAGAATAAATGTAGACTTGTAGAAAAGGGTGGCGCATGGAACTCTAAGATTTTGAAGCTCCGAAGAGTTCATGTTTCTCACAAGAAGGGAGAATCATATTGAGGAAAATAAATGCTTCAAAAAGATGATATGTTTCATGATTTTGAAAGATTTCTTCTAAGTAGACTAAACTAATACTATTCATAGGGTTTCCTAGAATCTTTTGTTTCTCTTTTGGATACTTTTCAATCCATGGTCTTATTACTAGCTTCTCATCGTTTAAGAAAAGAAGCATTGCTTGCCTTAAGGTTGAGGTCCTTGGCCTTACTAATCAGGTATGCCATGCATTTTACATGACTTGAAAATCCATAAAGGAGGACTATATGCTTAATATATTCTTCCAATTGAGAAATTTCTTTGGCTTTTGAACTAGACCGACACATAAAAGCATAAAATAATAATGGTTCTTGAGCCATATGACATTAATATATAATTAAACTTTTATGATTTTGAATTCATTTCATGAAGTCATTTCTTATCTTAAGGTCTAGCTTAATGAACTTGATCTCTCTTGTCCCATAACCCATGTATATGTGATGCCATACATTGGTGCCTCAAAAATATACATTAAAGTTATTAAGCATGCAAAAGGTCCAAAGATTTAAACCCTCCTTAAAGCATGCATGCAATTCCATTTTATGCATAAGTCTACATTCCACATATGTTCGAAATCATGCCATGCTATAATGAATACTCTATGTCCATTTTCTAACAATCATGTGTCATGAATGAAAAGATTTTTGCTATTCATTTATGCCTTCTCTTCATCACTTAGATGATTAAACTCATGCATCATTCTAGGCACATGAGGATCTCATTTACTTCTTTTGATATGCATTTGTAGGTGCATTCTTCTAGCATATTCAAGCAAGAAAATATAAATGGACATTTAGGAAGTAACACTTAACTCCATCGGAGTTACACCCATCCTTTGTATCCTTGCATAGTGAAGCTTATCCTTTGGGATACTTCATACGAGTACTAGAGTGCTCCTTAGTAAACTATTCTTCACTTTTGCTTTTCTTGTAGATGTGTAGAGAAATGAGAGTGCAATCTCTTTGAGCCTCCATGTCTAGTTAACAGATGCAACTGATGCATATTTCTATGATGATTATCGAGTATCACATGTGCTTAGGCGAAAAAGTGAACCTTGCATAGGCCTTAGAGATTAAGGGGTGATTAGTGATGGAACAATTAGGGAAAGTGGTGGCCACAGTGTAGAGCCTCAATCAAGTAGGCTAGGCCTAGGTTTCCCTTGGTTTGGGCTAGTCAAAACAACCAAAATATGGTGTCAAAACTAGTATTTTCTTTGTAAGTTGCTTCAAGGACCCACAAAATTTGAAATTTGCCATGGAAGTTTGATTTGCATCCTTGGATATGTAGAAAGTCCAAGGGTTGACTTTGAAAGGAAGAGGAAATGTGCTTTTGGTTGTGCATTGTTGGATGATGTGCCGATTCAATGCTTGAGATTATCCCTCTAGAGGATTGGGAAGCTTTGAACTACTACCATTAGATCTAATTTTAATCCAATAATTTTCAAGTCACAAAAGAAATGTGTTTTAATATGAGACCTCCGATTCATATGCATTGAACGGTTTAGATTTGCTACGAATATCGATACAATACTCTCTCGCTTTCTTTTCGAAAGCAATCATGATTTATATGACTTCTAGTTTGTCCTTTTTTGCCAGACACCTGGATGCCAATCGTGTGCGTCCATTGAGCAAGATCCAATGGTCCAAAATTTCCCCGCTATGTAGTCTCTCCTCCTTTTTCCAACCTCTAAAACATGATGCTACTTTCCCGCTTTGTTGTTTTCTACGAGACATGCTCTCTAACTGTGTCTGTCCATGAGAAATATCTAATGCTTTTTGATAGCCAGCTAATACACTCTGATCACTATTTTGTCATGTTGTACGAGACACACTCTATTTGATCTCCTTCTTGCATGAGGAACATCGTAGTACTCTCAATAGCGACAAATTCATCCCAACTGACAACTCAAATATGGTGTTTTCAAAATAATGATTTGAAATTAAAAACCGATGGTGGTATTTTTGCTCCTTGAATACCAAACATGATTAATTTTGATCCCTAAAAATTAGGGATCCTTATAAGGCCCGTGCACGGTTCACTTTTCCCCTAATGATGACAAAAATTGTTGAGGAAAATAAAAAAGAATCAGCAAAAAAATAATATTCATGGTTGAGGAAGTAAAATAGTGCTTAGGGATACTTTTTTGATAATAGGAGAGAATGAAGGAGGGAGGGAGAAAGACAAGAGCATCTAAGCTATGAAATGATAACAAAGATTGCTATGGTCTTTACAAAAGAAAATTAAAAATGATATACCATGTGGAATGATAAATGGAAATATCGAAATATGGAAATAGTGTTAATAAAACGTTTTATCATAAAGGGACGGAGGAAGGGATTAAAAACATTGACCCATGCTAATAATGGAAAGGTGATGAGAACATAAATTAAAAAAGAAGTGTCATAAGAGAAACCTATGCTCAGATACCATGTTGAAATGATAAAGAACTAGTCCCACTCGACTCACATACACATATCTAACAAGCTAAGAAGGACGGAACAAAAGACAAGAAAACATGATGAACGTATTGAAATGGAAATGATTTACATACAATGTTCTATGAGCATGAAGACTCCATGACGAGAGTGTCAGCACTCTTGCCAAGATCTTGAGTGAATGAGCTAATGGGAGTGAAGTGAGGTCCTCCTTGTATGGAGTTGAGGGCAAATTTCCTTGCATTTGAGATAAATGGACTTGCATGAGAATAAATGTAGACTTTGTACAAAAGGGTGGAGCATGGAACTCTAACATTTTGAATCTTTGAACGGTTCATGGTCCTCACAAAAAGAGAAAGTCATATTGAGGAAAGAAATAAATTCTTCGAAAAGATATGATATCTTTCATGATTCTGAAAGATTTCTTCTAGACAAACTTGATACTATTCATAGGGTGTCCTAGAATCTTTTGTTTCTCTTTTGGATCTGTTTCAATCTAGGTTCTTAGTACTACCTTTTCATGGTTTGAGAAAAGAAGCATTGTCTTCCTTAAGATTGAAGTCCTTGGCCTTCCTAATAAGGCATGCCAGTCATTTTATGTAACTTGAAAATCCATAAAGAAGAACTATATGCTTAATATATTCTTCCAATGTTGAAATCTGTTTAGCTTTTGAACTAGACCAACACGTAAAAACATAAAATAATAATGTTTCTTTAGCCATATGACATTAATATACCATTAACCATTCGCTTTTGACTTCATATCATGAAGCCATTTCCTTTCGTAAGGTTTAACTTAATGAACATGATCTCTTGTCCCATAAACCATGTATATCTTATGCCATTCATTGATATAAATATACATAATGTATGGCTCAAACATATACATTAAAGATATTAAGCATGCACAAGTTCCAAAGATTGAATACCTCCTTAAAGCATGCATGCAATTCCATCTTGGAATTCCATTTTATGCATAAGTGTACATTCCACATATGTTCATGATTTCCATTCATGTTCATGCCATGCTATAATGAATACTATGTCCATTTTCTAATAGTCTTTAAGTAGTGAGTTCATGTGTAGTGAATGAAAAGAGTTTTGCTATTCATTTATGCCTTCTCTCCATTACTTAGATGATTAAACTCATGCATCATTCTAGGTACATGAGAATCTCATTTACTTCTTTTGATATGCATTTTTAGGTGCATTCTTCTAGGATAATGAAGCAAGCAAATATGAATGGACATTTAGGAAATTGCACTTAACTCCATCATAGCTATGCCCATCCTTTGTATCCTTGCATAGAGAAGCTTATCCTCTAGGATACTTCATACTTGAGGTCGCAAGCTTGGGCCATCCTGACTTCCCAATCTCCAATGTCCTTCTTTAGCCATCTTCATACTTACTTGTATGCCTAAAAATGCAATTTCAATCTTATAGTAATTTTAGGGATATCCAAAAGCATACTTGCATTGGTATATGGAAATTAATTACGTATGCTATATCCCATCAAAAAAGAGTTCAAAGCTACTCAATGAATGTCACATTCATAAAAGTCATAAGAAAGAAAAGAATTCTACTTAGCTTAAATGGAAGATTTCCTAAAAAGAAATGATTGACTCAAAACCATGCATCTTTTCCATTTTTATAATTTCTCACTTACAAGCAAACTTATCTATTTACTGCATTCACTTCACGCAATAAAGTATGCAAGAAATATAAGAATCAATAAAGATTACTTCCCTGAATATCTCTGATGAAACTTTACATTCTTGGGTATGCATTTCTTATTGAGTTTGAAAGTCGTGAACCCATATTCCTCCTTGCATGGAGGAAAGCAAGATCACTTTAAACTTTAGAAAAAAGGAAAAAGAAGTATATCTTATTGAAAGTCCTTCAAGTTCTTGGATAAAAATGTAGCTTTTAACCTTGACAATTTGAAGCAAAGAATGGATCAAACTTTGCCTTGGAAGAAGCTTAAGAAAGTCTTGAAACTAATCTTTGATTGCCCAAATATGAAGAAAATTGAGATTGTTTTTTTCATTCTAAAACTTGTGCATGAACCATTGTGCAAGGCACATCCTCTAATAAATCTCATATAAAGCATGAGCAGCATCTTACCGAATCTATATAACTCACACAACTTATAGTATTGGCATCAAACCCAAAGAGGAAGAGGGAAAGCTCACCAACTATCATTGGGCTCTCTTTGTTTAGACCTAGATGAGTGTGCGACCATTCGTCTACCCTTAACCATTTGAAGGTGCCTATCACTACTCTCCAAACGAGGGAGGGGGGAGGGGGTTTCACAAAAGGAATTTTTTTGCAACTCCTTAAAGAACAACAAGCTCACAAACCCAGAGATGTGTACTCTGTGAAGATGAAGGTGAACCATCAATACTTCTATGAGAGAACCTAACCTGGCTCTCAATCTAATGTAGTAAATCTACATGTTTGACTAGCAAATAAACCAACTACCTAAGCTAACGACTAAGACTGCCAAGAAAAATATTGTGCAAATCTCCAACCATTGGACTCCACCCATATATATGCCTCTAGGCAATGGCTGTACTAAGGCTATCATATTATGATCCTTGGAATTCATGTGATTTAGCCTTCTAGTTCCATGAATTATACATGTGTTTTAGCATTCATGTGTTTTAGCACAATGAAGGACTACAATAAGGCTATCATACTATGACCCTTAGAATTCAAGTATTTTAGCCTTCTGGATCCATGAATTATACAACCCTCTATTATATGTTTGCAAGAGACACACGTAGGCATCCTCTCTATGCTAGTCTATCAAATGTTCTCTACTCGTTTTTGTATGCCTATGAGTATGTATGACTATTGGTTAATTGCAATCATCTATGTATGAGCATTAGTCCCAACATTTAATCCAACAAGCTATAAGCGCCCATTTTTACTCCTTCATGAAAGAGGTGTATCCATGCTAGAATGCGCTTTTGGATAGCCTCTATTGGAGTAGGCAAGTGGAAATATAGGACACTCAATTTAAGCCTATTCTTTATGGTTTAATCTTTATGGTTTATCAAGTATGAATATATATCTTGAGAATCCTAAGTCCGCTTAGACGCATTTCGTTGTATTTTGGTTTCGAGTTGAGTATCATTTTTTGTTTGTTGTTCGTGATTGTTTTAGATCTTCGTTATGTTAGCATTCCTTGCACATAACATGTTATATAGTATACTTCCCCAAGGAGAGCCCATCTCTAAAGTAGTCTCTCGTTGAGGGCAACTACAAAGAGTGTTTGCAAACTTTTTGGTATCCAAGTTAAATTTCTACAAATAATCATCCATAGATTCATGGCTAAATAGAATGAGTGACTCAAGTTTTAGAGTACCTTTATTGCACCATCAACTATCATTAGAATGATTATTTCGAGCTTTTATTTACCTACAACAACATCCATACATCTACCAAGGAGACTTTCTTCTTTGCAAGCTATGGATAATACCTAAGTTTGGATGCATAACATTCCAATGATGTGAAGAACCCAATTGTCAAAGAGAAGGCTAAATACCTTATGGATATTCATCAAGAACTCAAGAACGAGATTCAAGGATGTCAATAATACTATAAGAAATATTTAGACTAGCACTAGATTCAAAACTCATCTTCATTATGTCGAAAATAAGGTGTAATTACTCAAAAATAAATTGCAAACTTCAAGACACTATGCAAAGCTAGATCATCTGAAATTTGGTCCTTTCACCATCCTCATCAATATTAATCAAATCACCTTCAAGGTTACCAAGAACCATGAGAATATATCTAGTTTTCCATATATCCATGTTGGAACCATATCACATTTCATCATTGAGAATGAAGAGACCCAACCCTTCAGCACTTGTTGAGGTCAAGCATGGTGAAGAATGTGAAGTTGAGCCCATCCTAGAAGATTGGAATGCCTTGTTCATTGGAAAGGTATAACATCAATGATTGGTAGAAAATCTTCAAAGGGCACCAATCAAGGATCGTGAATTCCACAATAAGAACATAATAAAGCCCAAGCCATTCTTGTGGAACTTAGTCGCTTAAGGAGGAGCTGATCATGGACACTACGGAAATCATCCTGAATCCCAAATTTCATACGACTTAGCATATCTTAAAATTGGTGCAGAACTTAGATAATCTACTATCAACATCATATCCATAGCATGTCAAAATCTTGAGGATGACCATCCACTTGCCTTCTTTCGATAACCAAAGACCCTACTTCGAATTGTTTCCATCATCAATTCATAATCCACTTAAGATGAGGGCTTGGGCACATAGGTCTTTAATCTTGCCTATAACAACCATGAGAGCTGAAGGAGTCACGATCTCCAAGTAAACAAAGAAATGCACAAATACTACCTCATAGGATTGATTATCTCAGCAAGCGTGGAAATGTGAGATCAATTAAGGTTGATAAACAAGGATATCAAATTGAAGAGTGTATCTCTTAATAGGGAACCTTTAGGCAGTAACCAATGGCATGGGCACTTGAAAAGAGATCAAATCACTTTTACGAGATCCAATGTTCAAGAAGCTACAAAAACAATGAAGAGACTACAAATAAATTATACCAACATATATGATGATCAAGAACCTCCCAATAAGTGTTTAAAGTTGGTATGCAAGGGATCTTAAACTATGTGTAGACCTTTTAAACTGTACAAACTATACAACTAAATATCGCTAGAAATGTAAAGATGCCAAGATAGATATCAAGAGCCAAGACTAGCTCATATGATTGATATCTGCAACAAAGATGAAAATCCACAAACAACTAGGGATGATACACAAGGAAACTAAATTAAGAAACGAACTTCTCAAGAGGGAACTTTAAAGCAATAAATAATGACATGGGAACTTGAAAGGAGACCAAAGAACTAACCGGGAATTCAAAGTTCTTCAAAAACGATGAAGAGATTGTAGAAATGATATCTTTCGGATAAATAGAAATAGAGTTTAATGATTGAATTCATAATCACAAGGGAGAGAATTTCAGGCTTGAATATTAAGAGCATCAATGCATTTTATGTTTCCCATTGACAATATGTTAGACTTACTGATAATTATGCTCTTATGATTATTCGAGGAATTACCTGTTCAGCATTACGGAGAACGGTAACATTCTTGTAGTATCAATGCTTTTCAAGACTAAATTTGATCTGCTATATGTGACAATGGCATAGCTTTAAAAAGACGAAGCTTCTCACATCTGATTGAATGGTGAGAAGTATGTGCTGTCGATACAACCATAGAAACCCAAAATACATTCGAAAGAACAATGTCGTGGGTGTCACACTATTACAAATTAAGACAGGCGCTAGAGAAAAAATAACCCAGACATTGTCTTAAGGACATTTTTTCTTGATGGTTTAATGAATATACAGGTAACAGGCCTTTCTGATCTTTTGATAATACAGACAACAAAACCTGAATGTAAAATCTATGAAGTCAAAAAGAATTACGCACAAGAAAGGATTAATAATTTGATGCAGTGCTCAATTCATACCGTAGTTTGTGCAATCTGCATTTTCATTTATGACAAGCTAAGAATAATGTTCTTGCACATCATTAACAACACTATCTTGGTTGTTTGGTAATCAGCTATAACATTTGCTTGATCCTTCCCCCTATATCATGAATCACACTTCTTTGTGCCATCAGCATAGGTATCATGTACGCATCTATGCTCTCACTTTTCTTGATGCCTCCCCCCTATGTTATTCACCGGACCCACCTGTGACATCAGGACAAGTTGTAACATGTCTGTGTTCTCATCCAACAATGCAAGTGTCAAGTACTTGTGCCAGATTATGAAGAGATCCAGGGACAAGAGACTATTTTCAAAGCAAGGAAAATGCCGCCCATGATATAATAAATTTGTTGATTTTATGAAATATGTACTAGAATGAATTGAGGTAAATCTTAAATTCACCCCCAAATGAAAGTGCAACTATAAGCTCATGCTACTCCACCACAAGACTATATAGCATATCAGCTCCATTATGCATAGTGTCAACTCAATACTAAACTCAGCCATAATGAGGCCTAGTACCAAATGCAAACCAAACCATATAGCATATCAGCTGCATTATATACAGTATCAACTCAATACTAACTCAGCCATAATGAAGCCTAGCACGAAATGCAAACAGAATCAAATGTAGGCTTAGTTACTTCCCAATTGTGTCAGATTTTTTTTCCCCTTATTTTTTCCCACAAAAAGATCCTTTCATTAGTTAATAAAATACACCCATAGGGCTACAATCCATAAAGTGAGTATAAGGGGTACAACGTACCCCAAAGATCCAACAAAAGAAATACAATGAGTCTAATTCCTAAACGAGGAAGTGTGGGGTTTTTTCCCCCCTTCTTTTTTTGGGGTTTTGTTGTTTTGTGTGTTGGGGGGGCAGGGGGGAGAGCCAAGCAGGTTGCTGGTAGCTCCGATGGATTGTATCACCCTAGACGGTAAAGAAGGGGCCTTTCTTCCAAAGCTGGAGAAAGGTGAGCCACCTCCGAGACGTGCCATCAAAGTCACCCTAAAGATGGTCGAGCTGCCCCCGCAAAGTATGAATCAACTCAAGCAAGTCCCGAATAGTCTCGGCTGAGGGAATCGTGCAGCACTTGAAGATACGTCGACATCAAGCCCTCCAAATAAACCACATGGTAAGCCTGCTGATCAGCTACCAGTAGGGGTCATCCATGCCACTCCATGGAGTGCACAGATCCTGAGTGGTGCCAACCCTCCCATCCTCAACCAAAAGGACCATGCTGCCTGCCTCATTCTCATAGTAGAGCATGGGGTGAGTAAGCGAGCCCCAAGCGACCGCACCCCAAGTGACAGTCGAAGGGCCCTCCTGCCATGTAAGGAGACGCACGCCCCGCCACCAAATCCACTGTGCCAACTGACAGTCCTGAAGAATGTCGCTGAGACTCCGAGTGAAAGCCACAACCCGTGTAGTCCGGAGGCCTGCCCCCATAACTCAATCAAGTGCCCACAACAATGCTCCTGTGTGCCACTGACCACTGACAGAGGGTAACCCAATGAGACTGCTTGGCCCCCCAAATCCGATGCCAAAAGGACAAGAGGAACTCCTCCCTGAGCCTACCATGAAGCCAAGACTCAGCCGAAGCCAGAGTGGTGAGATGGTGTGACTAAATGATCTGCTGCCCCAACCGAACCGAGTACTGAAAGAACGGAATAGTGGAGGCCTCTGGAGAAGATCGCGCCATTGCCACTCCCCAAGATCCCAACGAAGGCAAAATAACAAACGAGCCTCCCCGGCCCAGAGATGCCAATTGGACTGGGTCCGAATGTCTGACGGGTCAGGATTAATGTGCTAGACACTACGACGAGTGCCAACCACCTGAATCTGCTGAAAGGTGCACTCCGCGATGATCTCAGATTCTTGTGAAAAACAAATCAACCATCCCTCCTCACCAATCTCGAAGTAAAGGACCCTATCCGAGGTAAGGCTCCGTGCAGCAATCAGGACCTACGGATGAGTGAAAGCATCCAACCAGGATGCCTGGGGCGAAAAATCAACCTGAGTGCCCCAATCTCTCGGAATAGCTATCTCAGCATCCCTGATCATTTGGGGAGCACCGCGCATCCCCATTCACCTGTCCTGCTGCTGCTCCACGGTGAGGCCCCTAAACCTGATCCAAACGACCACACTACACCCAGGACCTCTCACAAACTCCCCCAGGCCAGTTGTGTCAGATTTATGTATCACACACTCAGTAGCTTCACAATATTAATCTTCATCCACAGAGAATGTGTCGACCTATTGGAATACCCATCAGTCGCACATGTTTCATTATGGAAATTCAGATATCAAAAGAACAATGATAAGACTTGAGTTTTGAATGCTTAAATTCCCATCACAAGCATATTACCTCATTTCATATAGAATAGAAGTGACCACCTTCGGAATCATACAAGAACAAGATTTCAGAAACACCTCTGTATTACCAAAACTACTGCTTTCCCAAAAAAATCAGATGTTATAAAGATCAATGATTAAACTTAGGTTTTGAAGATTAAAGCTGCCACCACAAGTACTTTTTATTATTTCATACAGAACACGAGTGACTGGAAGCACACATGAATATTACAAAATTCGTGTTCCCCAAAATATAACACGATAAACTAGTCAAACAATACACCATGCACAGAAAATGGAAGCTACACCATGAGATTGGTCTTCTCGAAAGTTTCCCTTTCCTTTCAAGTCATCTGTACAGTCACTTGTTGAGGCATGTCTTCTAGGAAGAAAAGCTTTGGAGACATGCTAATGTGAGAATTTCAGTTATACAAGCTTTATATGATCCAAATGTCCATCAACCTTTTCAAAATTCGCTTGATCCAATGCACAGAGATATTTTTAAAGCAAGCATGAGCTGCTTGAAAAATATGAGTCAATGAATTCGTAAGCAGGAAAAATCGTTTGCGAAATTGATGGCATTTGAAAGTACATCTGATCATCCTAGTCTCAAGTGGATGTTCATGTTGCACCATCAGTCACTTTGTTGAATTATTTGATATACTGAAAAGGATCACAAATTATAATGGGTTGATATCAAGAATCATCCCGTATGAGGTTCCATTTATCCCTGTTATATTAGAGTGAAATCACTTTAGCATATTATTTCTCAAATTAAGAATTTCCCTTGGAACCAGTTCTTGTACTGGCCAGGCTGCAGCATCTTTCACCAGAAGTGCCCATATGTCCCATCTATGCTAAACATTCCTTCCATACATATGTTAGAGCATGCCGGCCTTGAAGCACAACATAGCTGAACTGCTCTCTGAGAATGCTATCAGACTTTCGCCTCACATAACCAGACACTTGAATTGCTGCCCACGTTCACCTGAATTTTCTGAGAATTCACATTGATAAAGAGGATCTGAATCTTTATAAACAGGTGAGGTTGAAAAATTACTCCCTCACACAAAAAAGCCTGTGTTTCTGTAGCTTGTTCCAAACATCACTCAAGATCAGAGCAGGGGTGCTCGTAAGGGATCTACAGAAGAATGAGGAAGTCTTCTATGCCCAATGTCAAACTTTGGTCAGATCGAAACTGATTTATCAATCATATTCCCGCCTTTGAGAATTTTTAATATTATGAACTTCACATGTTTGTCTTCTAAGCCTTTCTCAGACATAGTCTCAGCCATTTTACAAACGAGAGCAGAAGCCCGTTCAGAGTCCCTTGCACAAGTGAAAATCCTCAGAATTCTGAAAAACAACACATAGACACTTCATGAGAAAATCCGAGATAAGACCATAAAACATGGCCGACAAGATATTGAAAGATGTGTAATCCCAAGCAACAATGGAACTTATAGATTCTACAGGTATTGAACAACTTTATTCCCCATATATAACCAAGCCAATGAAAACATAAGAAATCTTCTACACCTTGAAACAAGTATTATTGTTCACAGAACAAATTGTCATACATATAAAGAGTGCTAGAAAACTATACTCAAATCAGGCTGAAATGGATGATGTGTGAACAACTGTACACTTACTTCAAAATGATTCGGAACACTTTCAATTCTAAGAAATAAATTGAGAACAAGATTTTTCGAGCATTAATATGACCCAATAACCCAATAATCCACCTGTGTGTGCATGCATTCACTGCACAAATCTGCATCCACATGCATGCCTGCCTGCACAGTTTGGCAATTGCCACAGTCATCACTTGGACAAAGTCATAGTTTTTCCATACGTGAACCATACGGGAAATGCATGCGAGTATGAAAGTATGAAAAAAGTATGGAATTATATTTAAAATATCATACACGATACCATACTTCTGACAAAAAAGTAAAAATCTGAAGCTTATATATATAATATATGTATGATATGTATGATAAAGTAGTGGTGCATCGGGGGAGCATGGCTCTGACTTTGTAGATAATGGCCACGTACTACAAGGGGACATATGTGGGAGTGAATATGTATATCCTAACTCGTACATATGGGTGGAGGAGGGAGGAGTATATGGTACATTGGCGATGGACTCAACATCTCTTGCAAGAGGGCGACCCAAGTCGTGGTGGTGCATTGATGCTCCATCATGTGGTCGTGGGCTATCCTGATGCGAGAGATATCGTCATGGTGCAATCCTGGTCGTCCGTACCCGGTCTTACGTGATCTGCGTCGCACTCTCTGTGCCGCTGCCTGCTCGAGTGTGAGCCCTATGCCCCTCGAACGCTGGTCCGTCTCATGTGGCTTAGGTCCCCGAAAGAACTGAGTCATAGTGTGCTCCGTACCCACTTGTGTCTAATGTGTGCCTTGTAACATCTGCTCTCGTCTCTCATATGCTGGCGTGATGTAGCAACTCACCCTCCGCTGGTCTCCTATGGTCATGCACAACTCGAGTGACTCCTCAATCTCGAACTGTGCTCATAGTTCTAAGTGTGCCAGGCATCTTGTAATCAAGTGCTCATCTCGTAGGTCTATACGGCAAACTTGGCACCACCTCTCCTCTCGGGGGACTCCTCTGGCCCGACCTCTCTCGATCTCGAGCTGAAGTGATGAAACTTGAAGCTCCCCAATGACGACACGAAGGTGGTGTGGTGGGTATGTCTCCATGTAACGTGGGATCTCAATGAAGCCCTCATACGCTCACAATAATAGAGCATTTTCGATGGCAATGGATCTCTCCGGCTGACCCATAACCTTTGTATGTATGTATGCCATATCTCTTGGCGAATGATCCTATTCCTCTCCTCGTGGGAGAGCGAGTAGGTGGGGGCGTGGGAGTTGTAACGTACTAGTGGTAGTCTGTCTATGTTAAGTCCATGGTGGGCCAGCCAATCTCGATCCCCTATATCATCTCTTTGGAGCCCCAATGGTGAGTATGCGTCTGAAGAGTCTCTCCCTAGGGACTATGTCGAAGGCTTTGCGAAAGTCCAGAACGCAGCAATATAATCTCCGTTTCCTCACTCGAACCTGGTCGATCAGGCATCTCAAAGTGAAGATATGGTCAATGGTGAAGTAATCTCGTCTGAATCCTACCTGTCTTGGAGCTCAAATACCCTTCCCCTCGGCGAGGGTGCTCAATTCTATCTCTAGTACTACCCCATATAGCTTGGCCAATATGGGGCCAATCATGATCGTCTGGTGTGCAGTTGGATCCATAACATCACCCGACTTATGTATGGACACTGGTGTGCTCGGTCAATGAGTCAGGGAACCCCTCAACCAGTGCTCAGTTGAAGAGGTGGGCTATGAGTAGTGCTAGAATCGTGTAGCCGTAGATGAGATGCTTTGCATGTAGACCGAAGTGGTCATAGGCTCTCCCATACTGTAGGTGAGTGATCGCACGACTCACCATCTGGGGTGTTAAGAAGTGAGAGGTGGTAGGGCGTGAGCTCTGTGGCCTCGGGATGGGTGGCTCGTCTAGAATCTGGTACAGACACTGCGCATATCTGTGCCATGTGTACGGCTCTCGAAGGTATGTTTGTTGTCTCCTCTCTCTAAAGTGTCTCCATGCTACTCCACTGTCTCGACTCATGAGCAAGTGATAAATGTCCCAATATTGTCTCTCCTCCCTCACCTCTTTCGACGTGTGAGGCACTACGTGCGGCGTTGTGCCTGTGTCTGTGTAATCTCCCTAGTATGGTCTGCTGCTCGTAGCTTCTTCAGTAGCACCCGACACTCATCATCATACCATCGGTTTTGAGGCAGGGACCCTCTGTGTGGTGGGTGTGTGTGTGTGTGTGGTGGGGGAAACTCTGTGGAGCTGAGTCGTATAGGATGGTTGTGATTTGTGAGGTGAGTGTGTCCAGAGGTGAGAGTGGATCTAGTGAGAGTAGGCGGGTGTGTAAATGGTATATGTAGACATGTGAGAGCTCATGCCTGAAGTGTATCGTGGTATGTGGCACAGTAGGTGGGAGGGGGTCTAGTGGAAAGGGAGATGAGAGTGTCAGCGTGATAAAAGTGTGATCAATTCCGAGTGGACGTCTACCAATACCAAGTCAACTGACCAGCAATGCCCCAGAAAGGGTACCTAAAATGTAGTCGACTGTGCTCTCCCCGACTCCATGTGGAAAGCATGTCAATCTGCCTGACCCGGCCGTATGTGCATTCCGTTGTAGATAACGAGATGGTGTCGACTTCCGAACTCAAGTAGGTGTCTGTCGTAGCCTGTGTTGTCTTGACCCATGCCTGCAAATATTTGATGGTCCGCGTCTCCTCTGGTTCTCTACTCCTCATGATATGTGACTGCTCCATATCATATGACTCACTTTGGTGTGACTGTGTGCGTACATTGAAGTCCCCCATAAGGAAGACCTCACCCAAAGTGCTATAGTGTAGTATCTCCTCTTAGAGTGCAGTGTAGGGTGAGTCACTATCTCTAGGAGGCTCCTCCCGATCATGTCCAAAGTATCGAGATGCTCGTGGTGTGAAGTAGCAAAGGCTATGTAGATCCACCTCTTTGCTCCTATCTCCAAGCGTACCCACATGTATCGTGCCTCCTCGTCTCGACTGGTCATGTGGATCCGACCCTGTAGCTCATGTCTGAATATCATAAGGACACCTCCTCATCCTCGTGCTCTACTATGTCGCATCGTGGTCCTAAATGTGGATGCCCTCTGGAAGCGCGCTATATGAGGGAGCCCTCTCTCCAGGTTCTCGTGAGTCTCTGTGATGCAAGCAAAGTCATGTGTCTCCAAGATCTCCTTAAGCCTGTCTGGTCGTGTCCAAAGTGCTCCGTTGCAGTTCCATACTGCTCCTCTGAGTGGTGCCTCCTGGTGTGGTGATGTCTCATAGGCCGCATGGCCCTATTTGATAGAGAGAGAGAGAGAGAGAGAGAGAAATGAAATGAAAAGAAATGAAATGATATATTTACGTCTACAAAAGGCCAAAATGACCTATGAGACCAAAAACTTATAGAGCTAGTGGATCTAATACAAAGTCTGATACAAAGTCTGATACAAAATCTATGTACGCTAAACAACGACCCTCAAACTTAGTCTGAAGTGAAAAAGATAGAGCAACCAGGAAGGGAAGATAGAGCAGTGGGGAAGGGAATATAGTCTAGAGACTCTCTAGACTATGATACAGTGATGGCTAGAGGTTTGAGTGATACAATGAAGGGGTACAATCTCATGAGGTATAAGCATAAACCAACATCAGCCAGGAAAAGATCAAGGTATAGGCAGTCCTCCATCTCAAAGGAAATCCCGCGTCAGTCTATGTCCGATCTCCTCAATGTTCTCCATAGTCAAGATTCTAACTGGCTATCGCGCGTGGAGTGCCAAAATAAGCCTAATCCTCTTTTGTAATCATCGTCTCTGTTGGGACATCCTCCTCTGCAATTGTCGATGCCTAGATCTCTCTAGGCCCCTCGCACGGTCCACTAATGTGCCTCTCAAGGAAGTGAGATCTGGACTCTGCTGCACTGTCGTTCTATCCTCTTGTGTAGTGGTAGTGAATTGCCTAAAATAATCTGTAACCTCGTACCGAGTCTGCCTCTCTGAAAGCCTAAAGAGGCTATCTCTATGTTTCAATAGGCTATCTCTATGTCTCATGAGCTCAAGGAGAAACAAACCTAAGCATCTCTAGTCCTCACATCCCCTAACTCTAGAGAATGATCCAAAGCCCTCTCTAAATAAGCAATAGAAGCACCCTCATATCTCATAGTATGGAGAGCAATGACATATGTAATGTAGCTCTGTCTCCGGCTCCCTATGGCATATACCACATATCCACGAAAGACACTGATCTAGTAAGTGCCTCAATCACTGTAAGGGGGCAACTAGTTCTACCATAATAATCTCATGAGGTACAGAAGCCTTTGCTCTAATCATCCAGGAGATCATGGATACCAACGACCTCTCCATCCCTCTCCATTCTCTTGTGGGGCCAGCTCTACCATGACAACCAATAGAAGGTCCCAAAATCTGCACTCCATAAAGCATGGCTGATGTCAGAAGACTATCAAAAAGCCAAAGTTTGGTGCGAGGTTCTTGTAAGAGGACCTGCAAACACATCTTCTCTAACCTGTCGAAGGCTACATAGGCTCTCGTCAATCTAGATTCGGTTGCTCTCCTCATCGAAAATATAGGCCCACTGAAGACTACCCCAATATATGTATATGCATGTGTATACTCCACACTCTCTTGCCCATAAGTAAATGTGGGAGCTATTTTCCTTACCCACTGCGGTGTAGTGTTGAACACCATAACCTTGGTTTTACCAAGGTTGACAGTGCCATAATCCCCCAAGTGAGCTCTAGGGGCACCCCCATGGCATGCAATCGCTTCATCAATCTAGCTTTGGGCACTATATCAAGTGCTTTGTGGAAGTCCACAAAGCTACAATATATCCATCTCCCATGGGACCTTCCCTCCTCTTTAATGGCACGTAGAGTCAAGACATGATCAAGAGTAGAGAAGCCTCTCCTAAAACCTGCTTGGCCTGCTGCACCTATACCCTCTCTCTCTCTCTCTCTCTCTCTCTCTCTCTCTCTCTCTCTCTCTCTCTCTCTCTCTCTCTCTCTCTCTCTCTCTCTCTCTCTCTCTCTCTCTCTCTCTCTCTCTCTCTCTCTGAGCAACGGAGATCTACGGACACACCCAGAGAGACTCGAGGAGGTGATGAGAGGCCATGACATCATCCTACTTACAGAGACACATGAGAGTCCAGAGAGAGGACTTCCCCGGATACATGGATTCTAGTGGGAGTCTCTACACCGAGGATACACACGACAACACACATCTCGTGGATCAGGAGGGGTGGCCATACTTTTTCGACAGAGACTACACAGTAGATTACAGATCATGGCCCGCGACCCACAGGCCCGATACATGTGGACCCGCCTTGAGCTATCACATAACAGTTTCATCTACATAGCCATATGCTATTTTGCCTCCACAGGCTCTCGCTTCGCCTTCACTGAGCATGACTCTTCATCAAGGGAGGCCTCACCTTATCCATGTCTATCAGATCAGATCATGGAGTACTCCACGCTTGGTGAAGTCTTCCTCATGGGAGACTTCAATGCTCGCACACGCAGTGAGCAGTGCGAGATGTATGACGAGGAGGATCCACAGGCACTACATGCACTACATGCCCCTCTATACTCATGTGAGGTCGAGCGTGGCCTATGCCTACTACATCCATCCAGCCCCCCTCTCATTCCTCACCTCACATATCTCATCCATCCTACATACCTTAGCTATCAGCTCCTTCCCTCCCACTCATACACGACGTATCCCTCCCCCTCGGACTAGACCCCATAACAATTGGTACGATGATGAGTGTAGAGCACTTAATAGACACCTACATGCACGACGAACCTTGGGAAAGATTACAGAGAGAGAGGCGAGTAGACAAATGAAGACACTGACCCGTCGAAAGCGACGGGCATTCTAGGAGGCACACGAGCTTGAGCTATACCGCCTATTCATCAGCATGGATAGTGCGAGAGCATGGCGCGCTCTTCGCGAGCCTTGTTCGACTACACCCATTGAGGACCCACAGATCTGGCGAGATTATGCAGTGCGACTATATGATGTGCCTCGACAGCCACCCATCCCACATCCACTTGAGCCTCAACCCACACACTCCTCTTTCTTTACTACATCCATGGTGGAGAGGGCCATACGTCGCATGCAGCACAAGCGGGCTGCCGACCACACTGGTTTACAAAGCGAGCACCTCATCTACGCAACCTCCACTATAGCCCCGTTGATTGCACATGTCTTCAACCCGGCTATAGGGGAGGGATTCCCAGAGGAGTGGACACAGATACTATCGTGCCTATCCACAAATCTGGCGATGCTCTGGATCCGGGTACCTACAGGACTATGATGATTGGCCACACAGAGGCAGAGGGCCTCCGAGCACCAGGCCAGGCCGGGTTCAGACGAGCTTTTTCCACTATCGACCATATCTTCATCTTGCGTTGTCTCATTGATGGGGCAAAGGCAAGGAAGAAGAGGCTTTATTGTTGCTTTGTGGACTTTCGCAAGGCTTTTGATACAGTTCCACGTGAGAGGCTGTTTCAGCGCCTACTGATCCTTCGGATCCCGACAGAGATGATATGGGCCATCTACTCTCTCTACGAGAAGGTGTTTGGTCGAGTCTGATGCCCTGTAGGTTTATCAGAGCCCATTGCTAGCACCATTGGTGTTAAGCAAGGTTGTCCCCGCTCCCCGACACTTTTTGGGCTTTACATTGATGAGATCTCCGATTACATACTACGAGCCGGCGGAAAGGGAAGCGACCTCGGAGGTACTCCAGTTCACATTCTTTTATATGCCGATGATATTGTTTTGATTTCAGAGTCACATGAGGGGCTCCAATGCCACCTCGGAGCCTTGGATGATTTTTGCTCACATAGAGGATTGGTTGTGAACCTTGGCAAGACCAAGGTCATGATCTTTCACACATCCAGTGCAGTGAGGAGTGAAGCCATCTTCACCATAGCAGGACGGCATATCGAGGTGGTTACTTCATATGTCTACTTGGGCGTTACTTTCACCAGTCTACCAGGACCTTTCACCATGAGGTAGGCAGCTATTGACAGACTCACCCGAAGGTATGCACCCCTAGCGATGCTAGAGCGGAGGTGTCACCAGGCACACTTCCAGAAACCCCGCACGAAGGGGTGGCTTTTCGACACACTAGTCACCCCCACCTTGATGTATTCAGCGACAGTATGGGCACCAGGCTTGACAGTCGATCAGTGGGCATAGATTGAGAGGCCCCAGGTATGTATGATCTCACGCTTGTTCCGTAGCAAGCAGACCATGCCATATGACATCATTCGAGCAGAGCTCTCAGCACCACCCATGGTCCTCGAGGCAGTGTTCCAGACGGTGAGTTTCATACAAAGGGT
Organism: Ceratopteris richardii; assembly: GCA_020310875.1. Classification (NCBI taxonomy): domain Eukaryota; kingdom Viridiplantae; phylum Streptophyta; class Polypodiopsida; order Polypodiales; family Pteridaceae; genus Ceratopteris; species Ceratopteris richardii. The sequence continues at coordinate 127,139,456 of CM035408.1, forward strand.
GAGGGAGTTACCAAGCGAGAGACTCACTAGTAGATCTTTTGAGGCAGCTATACAGTTATCTCAGAGTGGACATGATAGAGCCAGGTACTCACAGGTCACAGCTTGGTTTGCGACACATGGGCTCGATATGGAGAGATTGCCACCTTACTATCAGCTCTCTCGCAGCGAGAGGAATCTGGTGATCAGACAGGACTTATGGAGGCTCTACATCAGGAGAGTATGGAGCTCACCCAGTTTAGAGGGGAGGATGTCAGACTACAAGGATCAGTTTCTCACCATTATGTCGGATGGGTTCATACAAAGACCACACTATATGGACATTTATATGCCACAGAGTTCACGAGTAGCGATTGGACAACTCAGGGTCGCATCACACAGACTAGAGATCGAGAGTGGGAGACACAGTGGGGTCCCGAGAGCAGAGGATCTGCAAACTATGTACAGAGGAGGTGGAGAGTGAGGAGCATTTCGTATGTCGATGCACAGCATACACTCAGATTAGAGACAGATATGAGACTTTGTTTAGAGGGCAGCCCACCCTACGATAGATTATGGACTCCCGCGATCAGAGCTAGTTAAGACTTTTCTTGATAGAGATTCAGAGGCATAGAGAGGCACTCTTACCACTCAGACACACAGCTACACAAGTGGGGAGGAGACAGCTACAGCTCACTGATTTTTTCCAGAGGTCTAGAGTCCCCTCCCAACCTGATTCCTAGCGAGGAGTGACACTACAGCAGGCTGAGGTGAGTCGAGCTGGACGACAACCACGAGTAACAGCGCTCAGAGGTGTTAGGGTATACCATCACCAGATAGAGGAGATTCGAGCCCGACATCTCGAGGCGACTGCACAGCGAGTAGCCATGATGAGAGGAGATCCTATAGCTTTCATACAGAAAGCTCTAGCACCGGCTCCACCTATGTATCACATCCTCCACCCCTCCATTACCACTGGATGGAGCTAGTAGACAGATGCATCTTCATGATTGTATTGCCCTCAGCATATAGACATGCATATGCCCCCAGGGATAGGGCTCCATCTGCCTTAGTATTTACCACACATGTTGGAGACTAGATTGTATTAGCTTTTTATGATCTTACTTTAGTTTTGTGACAGCCGGATGACATCCGTATCATGTATCTTATGTTGTGTCTCATAGGCCAACTTTGGCCTGTCATAGACGTAAAAACTTTCTTCTTTTTCTTCTTCTTCTTCTTCTTCTTCTTTTTCTTCTTCTTCTTCTTCTCCTTCTTCTTCTTCTTCTTCTTCTTCTTCTTCTTC
>CM035408.1:127148237-127198892 GCA_020310875.1 Ceratopteris richardii
TCGGAAAATTCCATTTATTAAAAGCTTGGTATATACTATAACCTTCATGTGTTCCGTTCCGTACTCTTCTTTCATAAAAGCCTCATACTCTTTGCCATGATCTAAATCTTCCACCTCGTCCCTGCACTCCTCTATACAAACTCCAAAGCTAGAGAGGGGGAAAGCAATGGGGAGGAGTGCATATCAAGCAAGATGGTATCAAAATGTTGGAACTTGGAACATTTTTAAGCTTAGGAGATGGTATCGACACAAGTGTCCAATGTCGAGTATCATGCTCCATGGATAATGGCACAAAGAGATGGAACCTCGTTGAGGAGATGAAGCCAACTTGAGAAGATGCTACAACCATAAGTGGGAACTTGGATGGGAGGCCCATTTTGATGATGAGGGCAAGCCAAAATCTCAGAGGTATTGGTCAAGAATCCAGAGGAGATTCAAGAGTGATCATGAAAACTATATAGCATATCAGCTCCATTATGCAAATTATCGTATCAATACTATGACATCCCCACTAACGTCATCAGTGCAACGGAGAAGAGAGAGAAAGAAGAAAGAAAGAAAGAAAGAAAGAAAGTTTCTTTACGTCTATGACAGGCCAAAGTCGGCCTATGAGACAAAACATAAGATACATGATATGGATGTCATCCGGCTGTCACAAAACTAAAGTAAGATCATAAAAAGCTAATACAATCTAGTCTCCAACATGTGTGGTAAAATACTAAGGCTGATGGAGCCCTATCCCTGGGGGTATATGCATGTCTATATGCTGAGGGCAATAAAATCATGAAGATGCATCTGTCTACTAGCTCCATCCAGTGGTAATGGAGGGGTGGAGGATGTGATACATAGGTGGAGCCGGTGCTAGAGCTTTTTGTATGAAAGCTATAGGATCTGCGCTCCTTGAGCTCCTTGCTGTGCAGTCTCCTCGAGATGTAGGGCTCGAATCTCCTCTATCTGGCGATGGTATAGCCTAACTGCTCTGAGCGATGTGACTCGTGGTCGTCGTCTAGCTCGACTCACCTCAGCCTGCCGTAGTGTGAATCCTCACTCGGAATCATGTGGGGACGGGACTCTAGACCTCTGGAAAAAATCAGTTAGTTGTAGCTGTCTCCTCTCCACCTCTGTAGCTGTGTGTCTCAGTGGTAAGAGTGCATCTCTATGCCTCTGAATCTCTATCAAGAAACGTCCTAACTGTCTCTGATCTCGAGAGTCCATAATCTCTCGTAGGGTGGGCTGCCCTCAGAACAAAGTCTCATATCTGTCTCTAATTTGAGTGTATGCTGTGCATCGACATACGAAATGCTCCTCACTCTCCACCTCCTCTCTACATAGTTTGGAGATCCGCTCTTCTCTCGGGACCCCACTGTGTCTCCCACTCTCGATCTCTAGTCTGTGTGATGCGACCCTGATTGTCCAATCGCTACTCGTGAACTCTGTGGCATATAGATGTCCATATAGCGTGGTCTTTGTATGAACCCATCTGACATAATGGTGAGAAACTGATCCTTGTAGTCTGACATCCTCCCCTCTAAACTGGGTGAGCTCCATACTCTCCTGATGTAGAGCCTCTATAAGTCATGTCTGATCACCAGATTCCTCTCGCTGCGAGAGAGCTGATAGTAAGGTGAGTCTGAGTCGTACTGAAAAGAGACAGAGAGAGAGAGAGAGAGAGAGAGAGAGAGAGAAAGACAGAGAGAGAGAGAGAGAAACAGACAGATAGACAACCACACAGGCAGGCAGGCAGGCAAGCAGACAGGCAGGCATGCACACACACAGGCAGACAGGCAAGCAGGCAGACACACACACATGTATGTACACAACCATGTGTGTACATCTTCATAGATAACAAACATATACATTGCAAAACTTGTGTGGGTGGTTTTTTTTTCCTTTTTTTTTTTTGGGGGGGGGGGGGGGGGGGGGTTTGGTTGGTTGTGTGTGTGTGTGTGTGTGTGTGTGGGGCGGGGGGGGGGGGGGGGGGGGGGGGGGGGGGGTGTTTTGTCACTAGGTTTGACAGTCAATGCGAACTGAATATTTATGCTGCAGATGAAAACTACTGTGCCTGATTGAAAATGCTCATGACATGAAAGGAATAAAGAAAGTAATTCTTACATCAGGTCTGTGAATTGCAAAATTTATGGGGGTTCCTTTTTTTTTTTTGTTTTGGGGAAAAGGGGGGGGGGGGGGGGGGGGGGGATTTCACAAGATTTGACCATAAATGCGAACTCAATGTTTATGCTGCAGATAAAAACTAATGTGTCTGATTTAAAATGCTTATGACATGAAAGGAATAAGAAAGTACTTCTTACATCAGGTATGTGAAGACATTAAACGCTAATTTGTCTGAAATCATCATTTGTAAAATATCTGCTGCATGCCGAACATCCTTCTCCTTTGCACAGCTCTCTAAGAGAGACTCATAAGCTAATCTTGTTGGATGAATTTTGAGCCTTTCACGCATAGCTCGCAAAAATTGGAGCTTATCCCTCAAGCTTAAGGGTGCATGCTCTGGAGGGAGAAAACTTCCCTTATCTTCCATGAAAACCTTCAAGACAAGCCACAAGTATTATTTCTTTCAGCACTTTATAATTTCAAACAGATCAAAGAGAAAACAGAGTTTTATATACCTTAAGGCAAAGAGTCTCTACATCACCTGCATCTTCTGTTTGAATTCGGTGCAAGAATGTCAATGCTTTTCTGCAAAGAACAAGACAAGCAGATAGGAGGGTTTTTGAAAAAAGGAGGGGAGCAATGTGTGTGTGTGTGTGTGTGTGTGTGTGTGTGTGTGTGTGTGTGTGTGTGTGTGTGTGCGTGCACGCGCACGCGTGCAAGCATCTGTGCACACATGCACACATGCTTACACACATGCACATATAGGCACACGAGCATTTGACACTTCAGCACAGATACGAAGACAGTGTGTATTCACAGTGCTTGCAAGACACATTGAGATCACTAGTTCATATGTTTATCTTGGAGTGACTTTTAAGCCATGTCACCTCTATTTTCTATGGCCTAGGCAGGGTGGGATCGGGTCACTTGCAGATATGCACCATTAGCATTGGAGAGGAAGTATCACCAGACACTTTCGGAGCCCCGCACTAAGGGTTGGTTATTTGATAGATTGATCACACCATCACTCATGCACCAATCATCCATTTGGGCGACAAGACTTGCAGGTTATATATCAACACTGGTGGAGAGAACCCAGATACTCATGATCTCTAGGCTTATTCGTACCAATCCCAAATGGACACAAGAATTGCCAATGGGGACTTTAGAGATTTAGCATGCAAGTTGGAGCTTGACAGAAGTCAGGGTAGCAAGACACTAAGGGAGGATCACATATGCCCGGTTCGCAAGAGGTGGAGAGTGAGGAGAATTTCGTTATACCATGCCTCGTATATGCCGAGCTTAGAGTATAGTTCCAAATAGAATGATCACTATAGCAATGTATGAGGAGAGAGGATCAATGTCATTTTGAACGATTCCTCGTGGCAGCATACCATAGATGTAAGACTTTGATATAGTCTACACAGACAGCAGGTGAGGGTATACAAGACATAACTACCCATTTCTTTCAGAGGATTTAGCGACAACCAATCCCCAATTCCCCAAGGCTCATTCTCGATCACGCAAAGACTCAAAGAGTTTGGAAACAATCTCATGTTTCCAAATATATGAGAGCCCGACTCTACATGAAATTTTCAGGATCCGATGACTACATGAGCAACAAATGGAGTGGAGACCTTCGGACATTATCATCCACCAGATGCTTCACCTATCTCCGATGTACCACACCTTACACACTCACCCAAAAAAAAAAAAAAAAAGCATGTGCCTCTAGGGTTATGATTTACTTTTCCTTGTTTGCCACTAGGATTATCATTTTCTTTTCTTTATTGGAAGAACTGCCTATATGACATGGTTCTTTTCTGCTCTTCTAGAGCCATGTCTTCTTAGTTCATTTATGTTCATGTTTTATTTTGACTTTATAGTAAACTACACTAATCGATCTATAGGGTTTGTCTCATAGGCCATCTTTGGCCCCTCTCTCTCTCTCTCTCTCTCTCTCTCTCTCTCTCTCTCTCTCTCTCTCTCTCTCTCTCTCTCTCTCTCTCTCTCTCTCTCTCTCTCTCTCTCTCTCTCTCTCTCCCCCTCCCTCCCCCTCCCCCCCAACAACACACACAACACCATATGGAGGTAGTGTGGTAGACTATGTTATCGGACCCACGGATGCAACTCATCTCATCACCTCATTCACCATCCCACCCATACCGATTGGAGCTAATCACGCATATCTCCCCCTACCCATATGCGGCTCACCATGCATACCCGCCACCATCCTGCCACATGCCCATACCACCATTCACTTTAGACATGAGCTATCACATATCTATAGCTCCCATGTTCGAGAGCGTATCTACTCCCTTGATCCGTCTCCCCCATTGGACACCCTCACCACCCACTTCTTCTCGATCCTCCACACATCCGCTGCTCTCAGCTTCCCATACGCCACACATAGCATTGCACATTCGACATGGCTGGGGCATACACCTCAAATTAGGTGGTACGATGAGGAGTGTAGACGACTATACGGACATCTGAGAGCACAGACTATCTTGGGATCCATCACAGAGAGGGAGACACGACGACAGATGTGAGTCCTCACACGCCGGAAGAGGCGAGCTTTCGAGGAGCGACAGGAGGCAGAGTTGTTTGACCTTCTCATGAGTAGGGATTGCGCCACTGCATGGAGGGCCCTCCGTGAGCCACGCCGACCTACACCCATAGCAGATCCTCAGACTTGGCACACCTACACCCAGAGCTTATATGTGTAGGTGGTGAAGTGAAGTGTGTGGGTGCAGGGAATGCAAAATGCACTACTCCTAGAGCACATGTAAGCACATGAAACACATTACCATAAGAAACACATATCACCAAGCCTCCATGTCATTACTAGGAACTACAGTAGAATCACAACAGCAGCATACATGCAACATCATAGAGCACAAGACAACACTAACTAGGAAGTCAAATATAACACGATCTGAATACCAGCCATTAGCTAATCATACCACAACTGAGCATACCACTAATCATACCTTAGCTGATCATACCAAGCAAAGGAACAACAGAATGCAACTCCAAGTGTTCTCACATAAGTAACATCAGCAAATAACATAGGCAACATAAGCAAATAACATGAGCAGGACTCTGGACTCTACTCTCTACCAACTCTGAGCCTGCTCTCACTCTCCGCTATATTCTCCTATAGTGCGTACTATATGCTCTGTGTCTCGTATCATGTATCATGTGTTTCTCTCTTGAGGTTTCCCCTTTTATAGGAGAGAGGTGAGGAACCGGTACAATAGGGAAGTCTGTTTCATGGGAGCAATGGGAAGTTAATGCACTAGGCAGTTTCATTTGTCAGCCTGGCGGCCGCCGCCAATACCAGACTTTGTCATGTAATGATGAGTGGGTGGGCCCCACTTGGCCGCCTTGTGAGGTTTGCTTGTCTGGGCATGCCTTGGGCATACAGTCACCCAACTCTACCATCTGGAAGTCTTGGTGCTCAACTCCAGATTTTGGACGTCTGGCGCCTAACTCCAGAATTTGGACGTCTGACACCCAACCCCAGTATTTGGACGATTGACGCCCAACTCTAGTATTTGGACGCCTAGCGCCCAATTTGTTATTTGGTTCCTTGGTGCCATCTTTTACTCTGTCCTTCAAAAATTTATTCGAGAGGTTGCCCGCCACTAGTGTCTCTCCGTCTCGGAGAGATAAGGGAGAGAAGGGAAAAATAAATAATTGAGGTGTTACAAGAGAATAAATGGAGAGATTACATCAGATAATTCCATATAGAAAGGGAAGAAATACATCATGAACTGCCAAAAAGAACTATGAGTTCTGCCGGTACAAAATAAAGTTCCAAGAGTTATACAACTGGTGCATAAGTAAATTATGACACTGTGCAAAAATAAAATACTAGAAAACTGGACAGCAAAAAATAATGATCCTTGTCCACATGACAGTGAGACTACTCACAATGAGACTAGTCACAGTGAGACTAGTCACATGCAGGCTCCTTCCCAGGCCTTTGATGTTCAGATGAACTGTTCTGCTGGTCTTTATTTGGAGTAACTTCCTGATTGGTTTCTCTTGTATCTGGTGTTGGAGTGAGGTCCTCAGTGTCAAAAGATGTGAGCAAAGCCTTTAATGCACTAAATTTGGATTTTAGTGCATCCTTTTGTTTCTTTAGCACTGCATTTTCAGCGAAGAGGGTCGTGTTAGCCGCTCTTAGTTCTTGATTATCAGCCTTCAGCCTCTTGTTTTTTTCTTCCTCATCCTGCAGAAATGCGTCCAAGTTTTGTACCTTGTCTTCAAGTCTTCGTGCGTCCTTGTAGTGGGTAGACAATTCCGCAATCTCCATGTACATCTCCTTGTTGACTAGACTTACTCTAAGAAATTCTTCACTCAACATGTGAGTATAATGGCATAGCCGATGCTCTAAACTCATACAAGCTTGTCTGTCTTCCATAATTTTGTTAGAAATTTCAGAAAATCTGTTTTCTGTAACATCTATCTGGCACATATTTTGTAAGTGATTAGGAACTAAAGGCCATATATGTTTTTTGTACCTCTCATTCGGGGATAGCTGTTGTTGCTCTGTACTAGATGCAGCAAGAAATGGTTGCGGAGGTAAATCTGTGGCTGGGTTATGGCCAGAAGGAGAGAACCGAAATGGTGGTGGGAAGGGTAGTATTTCGAACGGGGGTGGTTGAATAGAGGTTTGAGGTTGCATAGGTGAGAGTGGTGTATTACTTGTGGGAATAGATATCGATGATGGTGGCAGTGGGGACGGGGGATGAGATGGTGGCAGGGGAGATGGGGAGTGGGGTGGTGCGGGTTGTGGGGGGGAAGGTGGTGGTGTGGGACATGAGGATCAAAGGTAATGGGAGTGGTCATGGTGGAAGCGGAAGGTGGAGTTGGGGTCGAATGAGGTGGGGCAATGGGTGTAGTAGGTACGGGTGAAGTGCGTGGGGTTTTTGAAGGTGGAGGGGATTGAACAGAAGAAGAAGAAGCTTTTTTGGATGAAGTAGGTACTTATTTGATAGGCGGAAAGGGGGAGTTGGCTGATGTGCGTACATTTTTTGATGCCCTAGCATATCTTTGCTGGTCCATTGGAAGCGTATCGAGGAGATCCCTGGAATCTTTCTGAAGCTTCGCTCTTCGTTTCTTGCGAAGGGTGCGCTGCATGTGGATGTTTCGACACGTCTTTCGAATGGAGGGCCGCAAAGTACATATATATATACAGCATCATGTGTCCTCCTACCACTTTGAAGGTAAGAGCCCTTTTGCCTACCTGCTGCCCATATATTTTCTTTCCTTATGCTAGCGTCTGAAGTAGAATTTTGTGATATGGGTAGGGCTTTGCTTGGGCGAAGCAAAGAAGAGGTTCACATATTTTCACATCGGTGAAATGTAAATTATCATTCAAGAGGAAAAATTCCTTGAATAATAAGAGCCTCTGCATCATTACCTGACTACAATTCGGAGTGGAGAAACTAGTCGTACATGCCTGCAATATATCGGGAATGGTCAACTCTGCATAACTTCCTGCCTTCTTCGATTCTGGAATTCCTTGTGTTCCCAACATAAGAGCGAGCTTGTCTTTAGTGATCCTTCCTCCAGAAAGGGATGGGAAGGACTTGAATAGAGTTAAGATCTCCACCCCACAAGTCTGAGGGTCACTAAGTGAGGGGAGCTTGGCATTTGCAATGGTGAGTAAACCCATATTCTTCAATTCTTCCAAAGTAAATGAGTTTTGAAGCTTACCACATATGCTTAAGTCCAATTTTAAGGAGATTTCCCCAGGAATGGAAATGATGATCTAAGTGGTTGTGGCCACATTTGCTACATTTGCGGATGATGTAGCAGAGTCCTTATCAGTACTTGGCTGAGTATTTGCTGCTCGAGATGTGCTCTCCTCCTCTTGATTTTCTTCTTCTAGTGATTCGGACTCTGAAGGGTTTTCCTTAGAGACCACATATAGTGAATCGCTGGAGTCCCCATGGGAGGAGGAATGCCCTGATGCACTTTCTGTATCAGTTTTAAATTCTGAAAATGTTTCTTCAATCTCCACTAAAGATGATGCCATGAGAATATCCCTTGTGTTTTCTGAGTGGTGAATCCTGTGCAGATATATATCGAGTTATAATCTAGCATATTCGATGGCAGATGTTTGAAATAAATCCTAATAGGAGCATGAAGGGATAAATGTTGACCCGACAAGATATGAGCTGGTCCAGGTTGGTCAAGTCCTTGGTAGAGCCAATATCTTAACTTCACAATTTGTGCAAATTAAAAGTCTCTCATGCTGGGTAAACACTGACGCGAACCATTTCCTGGAGCTGTTGCATCTCCCTTACGAGCGCTTGGCTGTGTTGAAAAGAACGAGGGCCTCCGGTCACAAGCGGGAGAGCTGGAGTGAGATTGCTTGAAGACGGCGGACAGACATCATACATACGGTACAGCTTGAGTATTTCTGATTGAGCCAGGCGTGGCGTACAAGCATATCAAGGGCCCCGTATGGCTGTTTCAGTAAACGGGGTTGTGACACCGAAGCATAGTGGAAAGCAACGTTTTAGCAACGGCAACGGCAACGGGTTAGCAACTGGTTAGCAACGAGGGCAACGTTTGGAGCTAGGAGTTGCGATAAAGTGATTTATTTTTCAAAATTTACATATATGTTTTTTCTAATATTTTGAATATTCTGGCATATGTAAGGTGGGATATGACTAGATATATCATAAATTGTAGTATAAGACATACATAACATAGATTATTGAATCTAGACTAGTCATTACATGATTTATCATTTACACTTATGTCAATAGTCAGATCAATCATTATAGAAGAGTACCCTTGGCTTTGAAAACCAAAGATGAAACTTTTGTCCAAGATGTGAAAGTGCATTACAAGAAGAACATGGGAAATCCAAAGTATCAATCTATTGGAAGATGAAAAGACCCAAAAAGAAAATTGTACATAAATGAATCTCTACTCTTCTAAAGCTTTCTATATCTGCCTCATTCTCCACATTTTTTGGATTGCATGTATTGAAGATTTTGGATAAGATTCTAGATATTTTCTTATCCCTCCTAAGAGAAATATCTATTTTGGTATTTTTTGGGTAGAAAAAAAATGAAGGATAAGCAACGCGTTGCCAACGTCGCAACGTTGCGAAGTTGCGGTGGCGAAGTTGCGGACCGTTCGCAACGCGTTGCGATGCAACTATGCACCGAAGGAGTGCACAATAGCTACACGCCTACAATACACAGCTTGCAATACACAGATGCAAGCGTCCTTCCTAATAGCTTCACAATGCATACACCCACCAAATCAGATTCTGAAGTCACAAGCTTAGCGCGAGGTCGCCTGAGTCATATTGCAAGAGGAGGGGAGGTCGCCTCTGTTGTTGGGTTGCCTCTTGCCTTGACATAAAATTATCGTATTGAGTTTCGATACGAATAGTATTCTTTTTGGAATTGAATCTGATGACATTCGTCGTTTATTATAAAAATGTACGATTTTAAAGGGCTTATCTTTCATTCAGTTGAATTGTCAAATCATGGATACGATACCCAAAAGTAGCAAGGAAAGGGGAGGTCTTATGCCTAGACTCAGGAAGAGGAAGGGGTAGATTAAATGCCTTCCAATCAAGGAATAGTGGGTTCGAGTCCCACCGGGCGTGCCAAATTTTCACGTGTAGGTGGTGAAGTGAAGTGTGTGGGTGCAGGGAATGGAAAATGCACTACTCCTGGAGCACATGTAAGCACATGAAACACATTACCATAAGAACACATATCACCAAGCCTCCATGTCATTACTAGGAACTACAGTAGAATCACAATAGCAGCAAACATGCAACATCATAGGGCACAAGACAACACTAACTAGGAAGTCAAATATAACACGATCTGAATACCAGCCATTAGCTAATCATACCACAACTGAGCATACCACTAATCATACCACAGCTGATCATACCAAGCAAAGGAACAACAGAATGCAACTCCAAGTGTTCTCACATAAGCAACATCAGCAAATAACATAGGCAGCATAAGCAAATAACATGAGCAGGACTCTCGACTCTACACTCTACCGACTCTGAGCCCCCTCTCACTCTCCGCTATATTCTCCTGTAGTGCGTACTATATGCTCTGTGTCTCATATCATGTATCATGTGTTTCTCTCTTGAGGTTTCCCCTTTTATAGGAGAGAGGTGAGGAACCGGTACAATAGGGAAGTCTGTTTCATGGGAGTAATGGGAAGTTAATGCACTAGGCGGTTTCATTTGTTAGCCTGGCCGCCGCGGCCAGTACCAGACTTTGTCATGTAATGATGAGTGGGTGGGCCCCACTTGGCCGCCTTGTGAGGTTTGCTTGTTTGGACATGCCTTGGGCATACAGTCGCCCAACTCTATCATCTGGAAGTCTTGGTGCCCAACTCCAGATTTTGGACGTCTGGCGCCCAACTCCAGAATTTGGACGTCTGGCACCCAACTCCAATATTTGGACGATTGACGCCAGACTCCAGTATTTGGACGTATAGCGCCCAATTTGTTATTTGGTTCCTTGGTGCCATCCTTTACTCTGTCCTTCAAAAATTTATTCTACACGTTGCCCGCCACTAGTGTCTCTCCGTCTCGGAGAGATAAGGGAGAGAAGGGAAGAATAAATAATTGAGGTGTTACAAGAGAATAAATGGAGAGATTACATCAGATAATTCCAAATAGAAAGGGAAGAAATACATCATGAGCTCCCAAAAAGAACTATGAGTTCTGCCGGTACAAAATAAAGTTCCAAGAGTTATACAACTGGTGCATAAGTAAACTATGACACTGTGCAGAAATAAAATACTAGAAAACTGGACAGCAAAAAATAATGATCCTTGTCCACATGACAGTGAGACTAGTCACATGCAGGTTCCTTCCCAGGCCTTTGATGGTCCGCTTGTCAGGCCTTTGATGGTCCGCTTGTCTGAGCATGCCTTGGGCACACAGTCGCCCAACTCTACCATGTGGAAGTCTTGGTGCCCAACTCCAGATTTTGGACGTCTGGCGCCCAACTCCAGAATTTGGACGTCTGGCACCCAACTCCAATATTTGGACGATTGACGCCCGACTCCAGTATTTGGACGTCTAGCGCCCAATTTGTTATTTGGTTCCTTGGTGCCATTCTTTACTCTGTCCTTCAAAAATTTATTCTACAGGTTGCCCGCCACTAGTGTCTCTCCGTCTCGGAGAGATAAGGGAGAAAAGGGAAAAATAAATAATTGAGGTGTTACAAGAGAATAAATGGAGAGACTACATCATATAATTCCAGATAGAAAGGGAAGAAATACATCATGAGCTTCCAAAAAGAACTATGAGTTCTGTCGGTACAAAATAAAGTTCCAAGAGTTATACAACTGGTGCATAAGTAAACTATGACACTGTGCAAAAATAAAATACTAGACAACTGGACAGCAAAAAATAATGATCCTTGTCCACATGACAGTGAGACTAGTCACAGTGAGACTAGTCACATGCAGGCTCCTTCCCAAGCCTTTGACCCGACAAGATATGAGCTGGTGCAGGTTGGTCAAGTCCTTGGTAGAGTCAATATCTTAACTTCACAATTTGTGCAAATTATCAGTCTCTCATGCTGGGTAAACACTGACGCGAACCATTTCCTGGAGTTGTTGCACCTCCCCTACGAGCGCTTGGCTGTGTTGAAAAGAACGAGGGCCTCAGGTCACAAGCGAGAGAGCTGGAGTGAGATTGCTTGAAGACGCCGGACAGACATCACACATACCGTACAGCTTGAGTATTTCTGTCAGAGCCACGCATGGCGTACGAGCAGACCAAGGGCCCTGTATGGCTGTTTCAGTAAACGGGGTTGTGACACCGAAGGAGTGCACGATAGCTACACGCCTACAATACACAGCTTGCAATACACAGATGCAAGCGTCCTTCCTAATAGCTGCACAATGCATACACCCACCAAATCAGATTCTGAAGTCACAAGCTTAGCGCGAGGTCGCCTGAGTCATATTGCAGGAGGGGGGGTCCCCTCTGTTGTTGGGTTGCCTCTTGCCTTGACATAAAATTATCGTATTGAGTTTCGATACGAATAGTATTCTTTTTGGAATTGAATCTCATGATATTCGTCGTTTATTATAAAAATGTACGATTTTACAGGGCTTATCTTTCATTCAGTTGAATTGTCAAATCATGGATACGATACCCGACAGTAACAGGGAAAGGGGAGGTCTTATGCCTAGACTCAGGAAGAGGAAGGGGTAGGTTTGCTAGGAGGGGTCGTCATAGTGAGGTCGCCTATGCTTAGATTTAGACCGATTTAGAAAGGGGAGGAGGTAAGTCGCCAAGGAGGAGGCTCTCCCTTGGTGGGGTGGGAGGAGGTGTCGCCATAGGTGGCCCTAGTAGGTTGGAGGAGGGTCCCCTTGGTGGGTTGCGAGGAGGTGTCGCCCTAGGTGGCCCTATGTGGAGGAGGGAATGATTAATTTAGGAGAGTAGAGGTGGAGGAGGGTCTCCCTAAGTATGGAAAGGTGGAGATTAGAGGTGGGAGGAGTGTCGCCCCTGGTGGAAGGTGGGAGGAGAGGTCGCCCTAGGTGGGAGGAGGGGTCGCCCTAGGTCAATACTGTAGAGTCGGTGAAGTTGGAGAGGTGGGGTAGCCAATGCTTGAAGTGAGGCAAGAGTGGTCACCATTGAGATTCTTAAGGAGTCTAGAATGAGGAGGAGATGAGGTGTTTCAACTAAACCCAAGAAGGAGCAAGGGAGGTGGTACAAGTTAGTTGAAGCGAGAAGTAGGTAGGGTCGCCCAGAGAATGGCCATGAGGAGGGGAGGTCGCCCAATTGGCCAAGTGGGATTTGAGGGGTCGCCCATGTTGGCCGTGGAAGCATGAACAGGAGGAGAGGTCGCCCAATTTGGTAAGAGGAGAGGGAGGGGGGTCGCCATAGTTGGTAAGAGGTTGAGAGGGAGGAGGGTCGCCCAAGTTGGCCATAGAGGGTGAGAGGGAGGAGGGTCGCCCCTGGTGGAAGGTGGAAAGAGAGGCATTTGACTTCTAATCAAGGGATTGTGGGTTCGAGTCCCACCAAGCGTGCCAAATTGTCACCTGTAGGTGGTGAAGTGAAGTGTGTGGGTGCAAGGAATGCAAAATGCACTACTCCTGGAGCACATGTAAGCACATGAAACACATTACCATAAGAAACACATATCACCAAGCCTCCATGTCATTACTAGGAACTACAGTAGAATCACAACAGCAGCAAACATGCAACATCATAGAGCACAAGACAACACTAACTAGGAAGTCAAATATAACACGATCTGAATACCAGCCATTAGCTAATCATACCACAACTGAGCATACCACTAATCATACCTTAGCTGATCATACCAAGCAAAGGAACAACAGAATGCAACTCCAAGTGTTCTCACATAAGTAACATCAGCAAATAACATAGGCAGCAAAAGCAAATAACATGAGCAGGACTCTGGACTCTACTCTCTACCGACTCTGAGCCCGCTCTCACTCTTCGCAATATTCTCCTGTAGTGCGTACTATATGCTCTGTGTCTCATATCATGTATAATGTGTTTCTCTCTTGAGGTTTCCCCTTTTATAGGAGAGAGGTGAGGAACCGGTACAATAGGGAAGTCTGTTTCATGGGAGTAATGGGAAGTTAATGCACAAGGCGGTTTCATTTGTCAGCCTGGCCGCCGCCGCCAGTACAGACTTTGTCATGTAATGATGAGTGGGTGCGCCCCACTTGGCCGCCTTGTCAGGTCTGCTTGTTTGTGCATGCCTTGGGCATACAGTCGCCCAACTCTACCATCTGGACGTCTTGGTGCCCAACTCCAGATTTTGGACATATGGCGCCCAACTCCAGAATTTGGACGTATGACGCCCAACTCCAGTATTTGGACGATTGACGCCCAACTCCCGTATTTGGACGACTAGCGGCCAATTTGTTATTTGGTTCCTTGGTGCCATCCATTACGCTCTCCTTCAAGAATTTATTCTACAATATGACATCCTAAGATAGCCACCATTGCCAATCCCTCCGACACTGTGCCCTGTGATATCCACCCTATTCATAGCAAGCATGGTACGAGAGGCCATCCATAGGGTACGGCATGGCCATTCAATAGACCACACGGGACTACAGGGCGAGCACTTTATATACGTAGTAGATGTAGTCTCCCACCTGATCGCCCATCTCTTCAACCGTGCTTTGGTTGAGGGATTACCTAACTCCTTGACTATGCATACCATTGTCCCTATCCATAAGTCTGGCGATATGATGGACCCAGGGAACTACAGGACTATTATGATAGGCCAAATCCTCGCCAAGATCTATGGGGCAGTAGTATGTACTAGAGGTAGAGCTTAGTACATATGCTGAGGGAGCACGGATGAGAGCACCCCGCGAGGCAGGCTTCCACCGCATTTTCTCCACCTTCGACCACATCTTCGTACTTCGCTACTTGATTCAGAGCGTGAAGGTGAGGAAGCGGAGATTATACTGTTGCTTTGTGGACTTCCGCAAAGCCTTCGACATGGTCCCTCGAGAGAGACTCCTACGGAGACTCCAGGAGTTGAAGCTACCATCAGACATGCTATGGGCCATCCATGCTTTGTAAGCACGAGTCATAGCCAGGGTGCATTCCCCCGACGGCCTATCAAACAACCTTCTTAGCACCATTGGTGTAAAACAAGATTGCCCTCTCTCAGCCACTCTCTTCGGTCTCTACAGCGACGAGATCACGGAGTCTATACAATGAGCAGGAGGGCTAGGAGCAGACCTTGGAGGTACGCCAGTACACATCCTATTATAGGCTCACGACATTGTTCTGCTTTCAGAGTCACAAGAGGGATTGCAGTCACATTTACCGGCACTCGATACCTTCTGCATGGAGAGAGGACTCACAGTGAACCTTGGCAAGAACAAGGTCATGATCTTCCATACCTCCCGTCCAGTACGCCATCGCGCCTCCTTCACCAGAGGTAGAGGACAGATAGAGGTAGTGGACTCCTACGTCTACCTAGGCGTCACCTTCTCCGGTAGCATAGGGGTATTCTCCATGGCACATGGAGCCAGAGATAGATTGACGCGAGGCTATGCAACACTTGCAGGATTGGAGAGACGCTGCTTTCAGGCACATTTTCAGGAGCCCCGGACTAAGGGGTGGCTCCTCGTGACACCTGCATTGATGTATGCAGCGGCAGTATGGGCACCAGGGATCACAGAGGCCATGTGGACGTGGACTGAGAGGCCCCATGGTCACCATGATCTTACACTTGCTCTAAAACAAGCCCTATGTTCCACATGACATTATATGAGCTCAGCTTGGCACACCACCGATGCTAGTGGAGGCCCTCTTTCAACTGGTGACCTTTATTTTGAGAGTTAGAGAGCTCCCCACCAGCACACTACTTGCATTTGAGACCTCTGGACATTTGGAAGATACGGGGCATGAGAGAGTATGGTATGCACAAACCTATCGATGGTTAGCAGACCATGGCATGAGCATTACAGATCTCCCCCCTTTTCAGTATGACCTCTTCCCCCTACATTATCCTCTCTCGTTCGGAGAGGAATAGGATTTTCCGTCATGACCTACTACAGATACACGTCAGGGAGAAATGGATAGCACCACGAGATCCTCTTCCCACAAAGAGGGAACACTAAAGAGAGCACTTCGTGACTGTGACAGCGGATGGTTTCATTCAGAGACCACGATACATGGATACATACATGGCACCAGCAGAGAGAGTGGCCATTGGGCAGCTCAGAGTATCATCACACCAGCTCGAGATCAAGGTTGGACGTGCGACACATACCCCCAAGGATGAGAGATTATGCAGGATACGCCTAGAGGAGGTGGAGGACGAGGAGCACTGCACATGCAGATGCCAGGCATATGAGGACATCAGAAACCGCTACCCACAGCATCGACGACCAAGACCCCCACTTCGGAGAGCCCGTCCCCACTAGAGAGAGATTCAAGCCATTCACACACGCCATGATATGGAGATACGGAGACGTCAGCAGCGCACCCCTGTCGATCTCGACGTGCAGAGCATTTTGAGGATCGCCACGATGCCTTACCTACCGATGCATTATATCCTACACCCATTCCAGACATTTAGAGGGTTATGACACCACCGAGTCTCCCCTCCCTATGCATATCATATTTGTATCTCACCTATTGAGCATATACAATGCATGCCCATAACACCCCACACCCTCGACGCAAGCTATTATCCACTCCTTTTATACTTTGTTTTGTACTCACACTTTATTTTCCTTTTGGGATCACAGTGGATTGGATCATACTGATGTATATGTTTTGTCTCATAGGCCAATTTTGGCCTCTAATACACGTTAAAAAGGCCACAAGTACGTATGATCTCACGACTATTTCGCGGGAAACAGTTAGTGCCACATGACATTATCAGGGCAGAGCTAGTTGCACCACCCATGGTAGTAGATGCACTATTCCAGACTATCTCCTTTATTCACAGGGTGAGGGAGCTCCCTACAGAAAGACTCACACACAGAGCTTTTGAGGCATCTATACAGATATCAGAGTCTGGATATGAGAGAGCTTGGTACACTCAGGTTAGAGCGTGGTTTGATAGTCATGAACTTGATATGGATAGATTGCCGCCTTTTCAGTATGACCCAGACTCACCTCACATCCACCTCTCACGTCATGAGAGGAATCTTGTGCTTCGACAGGACCTTTGGCGGCTCTACATTAGTCAGACATGGCATACACCACACATGGGATCGACACTATCGCACTATCGAGACCAGTTCTTGGACATACTAGCAGATGGTTTCATCCAGCGACCACGCTACATGGATACCTACATGCCTCATAGCTCGAGGGTAGCTATTGGCCAGTTGAGGGTCTCATCACACCGACTAGAGATTGAGATAGGCAGAGCCACAGACATTCCCAGAGAGGAGCGGCTATGCAGGATATGCAGAGTAGAGATGGAGGATGAGGAGCACTTTGTTTGCAGATGTAGCGCATATGATGACATTAGAGACAGGTTCGAGACTGTTTACAGGACAGCCCACCCTCCGAGAGATCATGGGCTCTACAGATCAGCGACAGCTTGGGCGATTCTTACTAGAGATTCAGAGTCACAGAGATTCTCTCCTCCAGCCTACTGCAGCTGCCCAAACACAAGGGAGACAAAGTCAGCTCACTGACTTCTTCATTGCACGACGTGCAGCAGCCCTCCCCCCCTTAGCTCACACATCGAGAGGGTTGACTCTTCAGCAGGCTCAGACCTCTCCAGCTAGGAGACGACCCCGTGCTATAGGATATCCAGCCCTCAGACTTCACAGACACCAGATTGCAGACATTCAGGCTCGTGAACATCGCGCCATGGAGGAGAGACGATCCCAAATGATGGAAGATCCCACTACAGCCATCACGACGGCCTTGACTCCACCTCCACCCATGTACCACATCTTACACCCGCCCACTAGTACAGGATGGAGCTAATTAGTCGTTCATATGCATTATCATGCTTGTACTACCCTTTTGCATATAGGCTATAGATATAGCACTCCATTCACCATCCCCCCCTCCCACTTTCATGGGTATCTCTACATGCATACTACACACATCTATATCAGCCTTGCCAGCTTTTTTTTTTCAGCACTTTTATCTTTTTCCAATTGACAGAAGATACACCCATGTACATTGATTTGTCTCATAGGCCAAGTTCGGCCTCCTAATAGACGTAAAAACACTTTCTTTCTCTCTCTCTCTCTCTCTCTCTCTCTCTCTCTCTCTCTCTCTCTCTCTCTCTCTCTCTCTCTCTCTCTCTCTCTCTCTCTCTCTCTCTCTCTCTCTCTCTCTCTCTCTCTCTCTCTCTCTCTCTCTCTCTCTCTCTCTCTCTCTCTATAAACATGGACGAGGACCTCACGAGGATGCAGATAGCACACAGACGCGCTTGCATGCTGCAGATACTCCAGGCACGTCGAGAGGGAAGGAAGGCCTTCTATCGAGATGGTAAGATCTTCATAGACGGACGCCAAATCAAATAGGGCAACGTGGCCTATGAGACATCAATATACCAGGAGATACCACTCAGAGGAGCAGTGTGGAATTGCAACGGGGCACTTTGGACACGACCAGAGACTCGAGGAGATCCTAGAATCACATGACTTAGTGTGCATTACAGAGACACATGACAGCCCAGAGAGGCTTGCAACGGATTGCAGGTTTTCACTGGGAATCTGCATTAAGGACCACGATGAAACAGAGTACAGCACGAGGATCGGGGAGTGTTGCCATCATATTCAGACAGGAGATATAGAGCCGGATCCATATCATCGGGATTGATGAGGAGGCACGATACTTGTGGGTCCGCATGGAGATAGCACCAGGTAGCTTGATTTACATCGCGATATGCTACTTTCCACCAGGTGGATCCCGTTATGCAAGACAGGACCTTGGGGGATCGAGTCGAGACAGAGACTCACCATACACATCACTTTCGGACGACATATTAGATTACAGCACCTTAGGTGAAGTCTTCCTTATGGGGGACTTCAATGGCCGCACCCAATCACGTCAGTGCGAGGCATACGACATGGATCATCCACATCTCATGAGGGGCAGATATCCAGAGGAGACGTGCACCAGTAGAGTGTCAGCAGATATGGGTCAGGATGCCACCGGATATGGCAGACATATGCTTGAGTTGGGTAGCAGACACCATCTCGTTATATATAACGGGATGTACCGTTGGCCAGGTTCCGGCGGACTTACCTGCTTCCAACACGGGGGAGGTGAGAGCACAGTCGACTATATTTTGGGTACCATCTCTGGCGCTTCACTCATCCCCTCACTTAGTATTGGACCACGACGACTTGGTGTTGACCATACATTTATCAGATTCACACTTTCATCTCCTACTCCATTAGACCCTTCCCCACCCACGGAGACATACACCACGATACACTTCACACATGAGCTCTCACACATTTATGCACACCATTTACACACCTGCCTACTCTCCCTCGATCCACTCTCACCCTTGGACACACTTACATCACAGATCACCACCATCCTACAGGACTCAGCTCTCCACAGCTTCCCACACCGCACACATATACACCCTCCACGCACAGGATCCATGCCCCAGAACCGTTGGTATGATGCAGATTGTCGTGAGCTACGGAAGCATCTACGGATTTTAGAGCATAGAGGGGATATTACACACACACGCACAGCGTCGCATGCACAGCCTTACTCGCCGCAAACGGCGAGAATGGGAGGAGAGACAGTACTGGGATATTTACCATTTGCTCATGAGTCCAGACAGCGCAGTGGCATGGCGACATTTGAGAGAGAGGAGACAGCAGACACCCATCCTAGACCTGAGCACTTGGCATAGCTATGCACGGGGCTTATACGAGATCCCAAGCCCCCCATTCCCAGGCCACAGAGCTCACGTCCCACTACCTCTGATTTCTTCACACCCACTATGGTAGGACGCGCTATTTCCCGTCTACAGCATGGCAGGGCCCATGACCACCTCGGTTTACAGGCACAGCACCTCATCTACGGAGGCACTACTCTCGCACCACTCATTGCCCACCTCTTCAACCGTGCATTGGTTGAAGGGTTCCTTGACTCGTGGATTGAGCACACCATAGTGCCCATTCATAAGTCAAGTGATACTATGGATCCAGCTACATACCGGACGATCATGATGGCCCCTATATTGGCCAAGTTATATGGGACAGTACTAGAGACAGAGTTGAGTACTCTCGCTAAGAGGAAGGGTATCAGGGCTCCAGGACAGGCAGGATTTAGACGAGATTACTCTACCATTGACCACATCTTCACTCTCAGATGCCTGATCGACCAGGGAAGGGTGAGGAAGAGGAGATTATATTGCTGCTTTGTGGACTTCCGCAAAGCATTCGACACCGTCCCCAGGGAACGACTCTTCAGACGACTACTTGATATCGGAGCTCCAGAGATGATGATATGGGGGATCTACGCCTTATACGAGAGAGTATCTGGTAGAGTCAGATGTCCAGGGGGCTTATCTGATCCACTTGCTAGCACTATCGGGGTAAAGCAAGGGTGCCCTGTTTCACCCACGCTCTTTGGTCTCTACATTGATGAGTTAGTAGACTTCATACGGCAGCACGGAGGTGATGGCATTGAGGTATCCGGGACCACTGTCCATATTCTTTTATATGCTGATAATATTGTACTGGTTTCAGAGTCTGCAGAAGGTCTACAGCATCATCTACATGGTCTAGATGACTTTTGCAAACACAGAGGGTTATCTGTGAACCTTGGTAAAACCAAGGTCATGATCTTTCATACATCAGCATAGGTATGCAGACATAGTTTGTTCACAGCAGCTCGACCAATCGAGGTGGTCGGATCATATGTTTACTTGAGAGTGACATTTACAGCAGCATCAGGGGTCTTTTCTATGTCTCAGGCAGCCCGTGACCGCATCACACGTGGGTACGCAGCACTAGCTTTGATGGAGAGACAGTGCCACCAGGCATATTTTCAAGAGCCCCGCACAAAAGGGTGGTTCTTCGACACTTTGGTTACGCCAGCGCTCATATATGGGGCAGCCATATGGGGGCCGGGATTAGCTACATCAGTATGGACAGCATTGGAGAGTGTAGGTGGTGAAATGAAGTGTGTGGGTACAGGGAATGCAAAATGCACTACTCCTGGAGAATATGTAAGCACATGAACACCTTACCAAAATAGCCGCTTATCACTTAAACCTTCATATCAACACTATGAACCACACTTAGAGGTAAGGATCAAGCTCCGGCAAGCATGGAGCACAACACCATACTAATTAGAAGGTCAGATACAACACTATGAGAAGACCTCAGGGTATTCTTACACAATGGCTTCAAGGACGCATGACGGGACTTCACTACCAGGAGCTCTAAGTTCACTCTCTCACTCTCAGCTTACATATGGCCTATTCTCTGCATATCACACACTTTCCATTTGCGGGTTCTCCTTTTATAGGAGAGAGGTGAAGAGTTGGTTACAACAGGAGAGTTTGTTCCATCGGGGTAGTGGGAGTTAATGCATTAGGCGGTGACAAGAGTCAGCCGTCACCTCAGCCGCCCCTACCTCAGTGTCGGACCATGTCGTGTAATGATGAGTGGCTGGTTCCGGACCCAGCCTTGTGAGGTCTACCTTGGGCATACAGTCGCCCAAATCTTCCATCCTGGGGCCCAACTCTAGATTGGGCGTGTGGTGCCTTGGCCACTGAAGCCTTGGCCACTGATCCTTGGCCACTGAAGCCTTGGCCACTGAAGCCTTGGCCACTGATCTTTGGCCACTGAAGCCTTCATCAATATTTGTTCTACAGGTTGCCCGCCACTAGAGTCTCTCCGTCCCGGAGAGATGAGGGGAAGTAGGTCCAAATACAGAGAGGAGGAGAAAAATTACATCAGAAAATGGCGGATAGAAAATTACAACATGAGAATGACTACATAATTGGCTGCAAAAGAAAAAATGAGCCCTGCTGAACAAAGTAATGTTCGAAAAATTTTACAACGGTATCAAAATGTAACTATGACACTGTGCGAAAATGAAATACTAAAGACCTATGAGACTAGTCACAGTGAGACTAGTCACATGCAGATTCTGGTTCCTTCTGCTGGTCTTGATTAGCAGCTTGAGTGGTTTCTTCCTGTGCTGGATTGTTGTCTTCAGTATCGGATGATGTGAGCAGAGACTTTAATGCACTAAATTTGGATTTTAGTGCGTCCTTTTGTTTCTTCAAAGTTGTATTCTCAGCCGAGAGCTGCTTGTTTGCTGATTTTAAGGCATTGTTTTCAGCCTTCAATCTTTTGGTCTTCGCTTCTTCATCCTGCAAAAATGCCTCCAAATTCTTTACCTTGTCTTCAAGAAGGCGCGTGGTCTTGCAGTGACTAGACATTTCAGCTATCTGCATGTAGAGTTCCTTGTTGACGAGGCTGACGCGCAGAAACTCTTCACTTAACATATGAGTATAATGGGTCAGCCGATTCTCTAATCGCACACACACCTGCCTGTCTTCCATCAATTTGTTAGAAATCTCGGCAAACCTATTCTTTGCTACATCCATTTGGCACATACCCTGTAAATGATTAGGGACTATTGGCCATACATGTTTGGCATTCGTGGAGAGCTGCTCAACACTAGATGCCTCAAGAAGGGGGTGTGGAGATAAATCTGTGGGAGGGTTGTGGCGAGAAGGGGAGAATCGAAATGGGGGTGGAAAAGGCAGTATGTCGAATGGGGGTGGGCAGATGGAGCTGTGAGGGATCGTAGTAGGGGGTGGTGTGTGTGTGTGAGGAATAGGTGTGGATGTTGGAGGTGGGGGTGAAGGGGGCTGAGATGGTGGTTGGGGAGATGGCGAGTGGTGTGGTAGGGGTTGTGGAGGGGAGGGCGGTGGGGTGGGGCATGGTGGGAATTGGAGAAGAATCGGATCTCGGGGGGGATCAATGGTAGTGGGAGTAGTCAGGGAGGAAGCGGGAGGTGGAGTGGGGTTGGAGTGAGGTGGGGCGGTGGGCGTAGTGGGTACTAACTTGATTGGGGGAAATGGAGTGTTGGCGGATGTGCGTACCTTCTTAGAAGATCTAGCATACCCTTGTTGGTCGATAGGCAGCTTATCAAGGAGCTCTCTGGAATCCTTATGAACTTTTGCCCTTCTCTTTTTGCCAGGAGTCGCCGTGTGCGGACTTTGTGATGAGGTGTGGCTCGGTAGGTCTTTGCCTTTGGAGTGGAGAGCGGTAAAATATCTGTAAATGTATGACATGATATGACCACCTATCACTTTGAATGTGAGTGCCTTTTTGCCCACTTGTTGCCCATACCTCTTCTTTCTTTCTGCCAGGGACTGAAGTAAAACCTTATGGTATGGGTAGGGCTTTGCTTGGGCAAAGCAAAGAAGGGGCTCACATACCTTTACGTCCGTGAAATGCAGATTGTCCTTCAAGAGAAAAAATGCTTTGAACAATATGAGCCTCTGCAGCATTACCTGGCTACAAGTGGCAGTGGAGAAGCTATTGGTACATGTCTGTAAAATGTCGGAAATGGACATCTCCGCATAGCTTCCTGCTTTTCGAGAATCTGGAATTTCTTGGCTGCCCAACATGGTAGCGAGCTTTTCTTTGGTAATTCGTCCTCCAGAAAGAGAGGGGAAGGACTTGAACAGTGTCAAGATCTCCATCCCACTTGCTTGAGGATCACCAAGCGTGGGAAGCTTGGCACTTGCAATGGTGAACAACCCCATATTCTTTAATTCCTGGGAAGAAAATGAACTATGAAGCTTACCACATATAGTTAGGTCTAGCTTCAAGGTGATTTCGTCAGGAATGGAAACGAGTATCTCGGTCGTGGTTGCCACGTTTGCTGAAGATGTAGCAGAATCTTGCTGAAGACTGGGTTCGGCTGGTGGAGTGATATGTTCGTCCGGCTGAATTTCTTGGTCCAGTGACTCTTCTGACTCTGAGGAGTTCTCCTTGGAGACCACATAAAGTGAATCACTCGAATCATCAGAGGATTGTCCGGATGCTGCACTTTCAGTGTCCGTCTTGAATTCAGAGAATGTTTCCTCTATCTCCAGTGAAGATGAGGCCATGTTGTAGATAGAGATTGCTACCGGTTGTGGGCGTCGTTGAGGAGGGCTGCCTGAATAGAAGAGATGGCAGGCCAGCAACTCCGGTCAGAGGAGATGGAGCGGAGAGGGAGAGTCAGTCGATCGGGTAGAGTGGGAGAGGTCGCCCAATTTGGGGAGGGGAGGTGGAGAGGTCGCCTGCGTCGTTGGTCGCCCAATTTGGGGGGAGGTGGAGAGGTCGCCGGCATCGGTCGCCCAATTTGGGAAGGGGAGGTGGAGAGGTCGCCTGCTGCCGGGTGGGGAAAGGTGGGGAGGTCGCCCGCTTTCGATCGGTGATTGCTAGGGATGGAATGAAGTAAGGGGTGGTGCTGCTTATATGCTGAGGGGACTGGGAGAGGTCGCCCGCGTGGATTGGTCGCCTGCTGCCAGGTGGGGGAGGTGGAGAGTTCGCCCAGGGCTGCCGTGTGTCGTAGGTAGGAGGAGCTAAAGATAAGATGGGTCGCCCGCGTGGAGAGGAGGTGGAGAGGTGGCCTGGGAGGGGGGTCGCCCGATGCAGAATGGTCGCCAAGTTTGGGGGGAAGGAATTATGGTAGAGGGTCGCCCTGGAGAGGTGTGTGAGGGATGAGGGTCGCCCAATTGTAGAGGTGTGTGAGGGATGAGAGTCGCCCATTTTCCGAAATCTGGAGAGGTGTGTGAGGGATGAGAGTCGCCCAATTGTAGAGGTGTGTGAGGGATGAGAGTCGCCCAATTTCCGAAATCTGGAGAGGTGTGTGAGGGATGAGAGTCGCCCAAGTGTAGAGGTGTGTGAGGGATGAGAGTCGCCCAATTTCCGAAATCTGGAGAGGTGTGTGAGGGATGAGAGTCGCCCAATTGTAGAGGTGTGTGAGGGATGAGAGTCGCCCAATTTCCGAAATTTGGCCACTAGGAGGAGGGGGTGTTCACTATGAGAGGTTTATGAGAGTGTAGGTGGGAGGGTAGGTCGCCCTGGGTGAGGGTCGCCCAACTCTAGGAAATTGGGGTCACCCCGTTGAGGAGAGTAGTAAGGGAGTCGCCTTGGAGAGGAATATGAGAGGTTTATGAGAGTGTAGGTGGGAGGGTAGGTCGCCCTGGGTGAGGGTCGCCCAACTCTAGGAAATTGGGGGTCACCCTGTTGAGGAGAGTAGTAAGGGGGTCGCCTTGGAGAGGAATATAGGAGGGTCACCAAGAGAGGGTGAAGGGGGATCGGCCAGGTGGGTCGCCCAAGGGTGTTGCCAAGGTGTGGGTCGCCCAAGGGTGTCGCCCAAGATGGGTAAGTAAGGGAGTTGGGAGGTCGCCCAAGATAAGAGTTGGGAGGTCGCCCAAGATAGTCGCCCAAGATGGGTAAGTGAGGGAGTGGGAGGTCGCCCAAGATGGGTAAGTGAGGGAGTTGGGAGGTCGCCCAAGATTGGTCGCCCAAGATGAGAGTTGAGAGTTGGGAGGTCGCCCAAGATTGGTCGCCCAAGATGAGAGTTGGGAGGTCGCCCAAGATTGGTCGCCCAAGATGAGAGTTGGGAGGTCGCCCAAGATAGGTCGCCCAAGATGGGTAAGTGAGGGAGTTGGGAGGTCGCCCAAGAGAGGTAAGTGAGGGAGTCAGGCGGTGAGGTTGCTATGATGGCACAATGAAGGGACAGCAAAGGGAAAAAGGGAGGAGTGTCGCTCGGTCAGTATGACTGAAGAGGAGGAGATACAAGTTGAGGAAGGGAGGGTGCTCATTTTGAGAAGTGGAAGGAGGGTTGGGTGGTCCTGGCAGGGTCGCCCAATTGGAGGAAGGGTAGGGGATATGAAGGAAGTGCCCAAGAAGGGAAGTCGCCCAAGTGTGAAGGAAGTGCCTAAAAAGGGAAGTCGGCCAAGTAGAGGGTCGCCCAGGTGTGAAGGAAGGTGCCCAAGTAGGGGGTTTGAGAGGTTCTAGCTTAGAGAGGTGGCCTTAGAAGAAGGAAAGCCCCCAAGGAAAAGGAAGTGTAAGCCCATGAGAGGAAGGTGGGAGTAGACGAGTTAGGTGAGGAAGACAGATGAGAAAAGCCCAATATCTACATTCGTAAATGATAAAGACTAACAGGTAACAACATATGGGTATGTACACTATATACAAAGGTAGATACTCTCTCCTCTATTTTTCCACATAGGGTTTTAGCTTGGATTCATTGACTAAGGGGAGGATCGTTCCTGTGAGCGTGGAGATTTGTACTGCCCCTTTTGGAAGTGTTCGAATGACCCTAAAAGGTCCGTTCCACCTTGGCAAGAGTTTCTTCTTAGCCTTCTTCTCGAATAGTCGCGGATGGTACATCAAAACTAAGCTCCCTTCCGTAACTTTTGACTTCCAGAGGTTGGCATCATGATTTTGTTTCCTTTTTTCTTGTACTGTCACTAGAGTATCATTGCCTATCCTTCTTTTTTCTTCTAGAAGTTGCAGCCTTACAATGTTTGCTGAAAGAGTGCTAGTAAGCTCAGGAATTCGATTGATTCCCACTCGGTTGGAGCCATGCAAGAACTCAAAAGGAGCAATTGCTTGTAATCCATACAATAGTTCAAATGGAGTATGACCTGTTGTGGCCTTAAACGAGGTTCTATATGCCCACAAGGTTCCAAGATATGCCTGTCCCCAAGTATTTGGAAATTGTAAACATGTTTTCCTTAGTAGGAGCATAAGGACCTTGTTTGTGCTCTCTGCTTGCCCATTTGCCCTTGGGTAATAAGCACAGGACTTTTTATGGAAAATTTGATACCTGTTAAAAATCAAAGTCAACACCCTATTGACGAAATGGGACCCTTGATCTGTTGTCACCTCTATTGGACACCCATATCTGCAAAAGATATGATTATACAAGAAGTGAGCTACCGTTTCTGCAGTGCAATCTTTACTTGCTATAACTTCAGCCCACTTAGTAGCATAATCGGTCACCACTAAAAGATACTTTGCACCTGAATCTTGTGCTACTTGGAAAATAGGGCCGACAAAGTCGAGTCCCCAGTGCTCAAATGGTTGCCAAGCCATAGAGATATTGAGTGGCTGATTTCTTTGTCGTGTTGGTTTGGGCGCACATCGTTGGCAAACATCACATGCCTTGGCAAACTTAGTGGCATCTCTAAAGAGATATGGCCACCATAGGCCGCTTTGGAGGATTCTGAGTGCAGTGATATGTCCCGGAAAATGACCACTAGACTTTCCTTCATGTGCCAATTGAAGAACGCTTTCCGTTTCATGTGGTTGAAGACACCTTCTGTACATCCCATCAGGGCCAACCTTATAGAGGGTATCCTTTGCCATCATGAAATTCTTACTTTTTAGGAGGAGTCTACGCTTTTCCAATGGAGTGGACCCAGTATGAAATTGGCCCTTCCTTAGAAGGAGAATTAAGTCATCATACCATGTTGGTGCCATACTTACTTTGTAGATTTGGCTGTCGGGGAAATCATCTTCTACTCCCTTTGTTGCTTGTCCCGGATGCCTCATGCGAGAGAGATGGTCCGCAATGACATGCTGCCTACCGCTTCTTTGTATGATTTCAAAATCAAATTCTTGGAAGAGAAGCAACCATCTCCATACTCTTCCTGCAACTTGCGGCTTATTCAACAAATATTTTAAAGCCTGATGGTCAGTAATTATGGTGAATGTAGTGCCTAAAAGATAGTGCCTGAATTTTTTGAGGGCAAATACAATAGCCAGTGCTTCCCTTTCTGTGGTGCTATAGTTCTTTTCTGCTTTTGAGAGGAGTCTACTTGCATAGTGAATGGGTTGATCTAATTTGTGTACCTCGCTTGGTTGAGTCAGTACCGCTCCTACCGCATACAAGCTTGCATCGACATGCACGTGGAATGTTTTTGACCAATTTGGTGAAATGAGTATGGGTGCAGACGCCAACCGTTGTTTTAGATAAGTAAACGCTGACTCCTCTTCTTCAAACCATTGGAAAGGAAAACTTTTGCTTGTAAGTCGTGAAAGTGGTCGTGCTGCCTCGGCATACATGCGTATAAACTTGCGGTGATATCCTGTGTGCCCGAGAAAGCTTTGGACCTCTTTGGCATTGATAGGTCTCGGAAGCTTGAGAATTGCCATTACCTTATCCGGGTCTGGAGTCATGCCTTTTGCAGAGACTACATGTCCTAACAGGGTACCTTGAGTTACCAAAAAATGACATTTGTTAGGGTTAAGTTTCAAACCTGTTTCTCTGCAACGCTTGAACACTTGTTCTAATTGCTTCAAGTGTTCTGGCACATTTTCTACTGCAGTAGTGCAGGCTGCTCCAGAGAAGGTCGAAAAGTCGTCCATAAAAATTCTTAAGAATTTTAGGAGCAATTTGTTGAAGATTAGGTACACTGTCCTATTGAAAGTGGCTGGTGCATTTCTAAGACCGAAAGCCATTTTGGTGTAGATATAGGTTCCCCAAGGAGTTACGAAGGCTGTTTTTGGCTGATCGTTAGGATGGATTTCTAGTTGATTGTATCCACTGAAACCATCCATGAAACTGTATAGCATGTGTCCCGCCACATCTTCAATTACTTGTTCAGAAAAGGGAGTGGGAAACCCGTCAGGGATGGTGACCTTATTTAATGCTCGGAAATCCATGCAAACTCTGATTTTATTAGGCTGCTTCTTAGGTGCTATGACCATAGAGGACAACCATTCGGAATGCTCTACTGGGACTATGATTCCTGCTTCTTCCATTTTCTGGATTTCCCTTTTGACTGCTTCTGCATATTTGGGATTTAGCCTATACATCTTTCCTCTAATTGGCCGAGCTTCATCCACTAGAGGAATAGTGTGTATTCCGAGTTCTTTTGGTATTCCTGTCAAATCCTTGTAACTCCATGCAAATATATCTTTAAAATTCTTCATGAATGTTATTACCTCTGTGAGCAGAAGAGGGTGTTCCCATAACCAACTTGCGAGTAAAAGATTCTGTGGATGTCCGTCTTCCCCCAAGTTGACTTCTTTAACTGGCTCCACAGGTGCCTCTTCCTCAGCCTTGAACAGCGTCTGCTCTGTGAATGCTGGACTATCATTGATAGTGATTTCTTCGGACTTTTCCTGTGTCCATCCTACCGGAACTTCGGCTAATGGAAAAATGCTTTCCACTAGTTTTTCGTCTGTTTCGCTTGATTCAATCTTATCTTCCCCTTCAACTCTTTTCGGAATTTTACCTCTTCGAAAATCTTTGGTTGGCTCGCCAAAGACTACAGACTCCACAATAATAGGTTCATCTGCCTCCTTTATTCATGATTGCTACCGTGAAACATGTAACATTGTTGGTCTCTTCTATCCAATCCATGATGTCCCCTAGTTCTTCATTGGATAGATTTTCTCCTTCATCAACTTCTTCCTTGATGTCATGTGGTGTCGTCTCACATGGTTCTGTGTGAGACGTTCCGGATGCCCATTGAGCCGCCCAGCCAATTGTAGGAGTAGCCCAAGGTGGCACGTAAGCTGCCCATTCAGGTGCCCAATGTGGGGATCTTAGAGGAGCCCAAGCTTCTGGGGCGACCCAGTTATTCGGAGGCTCCCAGCTTGGACTATGGGGTGGAGTCGCCCAGGTGGAGGAGGGTGGAGGCTGCGCCCAAACAGGAGGTTCAGTCGCCCAAACAGGAGGTTCAGTCGCCCAAACAGGAGGTTCAGTCGCCCAATTATTGAAGGGTGGAGGTGGAGTCGCCCAGCTGGAGGTGGGTGGAGGTGGAGTCGCCCGGCTGGTGGAGGGTGGAGGAGAAGTGGCCAAAATGTCTGCTCCCTCTAGAATGGTTCGTGGTTCCTTTTCTCTAGTGCTTTCTTCCTGTGCATTCTCATCTGGATGTAGAACAACTTGAGAAGTACCTAGGGCTTCATCTGGTCCTCCTTCCATGTGGAGTTGTCTCATCACCTTGTCTGGCCCGGCCACCCATAAGGTGTCACTTCCCCAGTCATGTACCGCTTTACTGTGGCGTAGCCATGGTCTTCCTATCAGCAAAGGAAATCCTCCCTTCACCTTAGGGAGTGTTATTACCACAAAATCCAACACAAATTTTAAGTTATGTATGATGACTTCCACCCTTTCCACTATGCCTAATGGGCTTACTTTGCTTTGGTCTGCCAGTGATACTGTGAAGTGAGCATCTTTAGTTGGTCTCAGGTTTAGCCATGTCATGGTGTACTCCGGCATCAGATTAATACCAGATCCTCCATCAACTATCACTCCCACCAAGGGAGTTCCCTTGATACTTACAGTTAACCTAGGACTTTTGTAATCAGTGAGAGGTGCCATCCTAGATGGTTCTGAGCTATAAGTTGATGGAATAGGTGTTTGTTGAGAAGTTAGAGAAGTGAAACCTTGCCCGCCACTTAATATGGTGCCAGGGTCTAACCCATTTATGGCAGCCATTACCTCTCCTCTGAATCCAGGACTCATTGCTAACAAGTTATATAGAGATACCTGTTGGTAGGTGCTCTGCAAGACTTGAACTGCCGTGAGGAAGCCTTCTTGGCTGTTCCTCGAAGTAGATCCATGCTGGAATTGCCTTAGGTCCTCCTTAGATACTGCATATGCTTTGTCAATAACTTGCTCATTAGTATCTTTATCTCTTCCCAGTGAGATTTTTGCTTTGTCTTGGTGGTGGTTGGCTCCATGAGAAGGTTCATGCTCCATGGTCTTTTTCCCTTTGTCTTTTGATGAATCTGTTGCTTCTTTTGCAGCATCCTTCAAAGCTACCTTCTGTTTTTGTGCCCTAGTCATGACTCCGGAAAGTTCCTCGAGTTGGACTACTCGGGCGCTTGGGGAGCCTACATTGCCCTTATCATTAGATACTGTGATCATATGCAGGGGGCAAGAGTTACCTGGCGTGCTTGTAGAAGGCATTGACTTTGGGCAGTCCTTCGTGTAATGATCCCTTGTTTCAGGACAATTTTTGCATGGTGGAGCATCCTCAGGAAGTGAACATTTACTTTGGAAGTGTCCATACTCCCCACATCTGTAGCACATTATAGGCCTAGGTGGTCGATTCTGACGAGGTCTACCTTCTTGCCGTTGAGGTCCTTGATTGGTGTAGAAAGTTGTTACTGGAGGCGTTGTAGTGGATGGTAATGGTGGCTGCCCCAATAGAGAGGATTGAGCCACTCCTACCCATTGAGCTACCGGAGGTTGCCCAGGTATCATAGTCTGATTTCCAAGACCCTTCAGAAAATAACAATCCTTGGCCTCATGGCCACCCTTGCCACAGAACTGGCATGTTAGCTTCCTTGGACATTCGTGTGATGTGTGTCCTTGGGTACTACACAGAGAACACCACAGTCCAGTTCTCACCTCCCTTAGTGTCTTGAGTTCTTCAAGCTCTTGTCGTAATTGAGCGAGACCTTCTGAAGTTCCCTTGTCCTCTTCTCGATTCCTTTGCAGTTTCAAGGTCTCTAGTTCCTTCCTCAAGGCTGTCACCATGCCTTCATCTTGGGGAAGGGTTTTCCCGGATGTGCTCCAAAATGGACTCGTGCAGCCTCAATCCTTGTGGCAGCTGCTTCAAATTCTCTCAAGGTGGAGTCGGGTCTCAACAGCTCTCTTAGCTTCTGCTGGGTGGACTTTGGCAAGGCCTTCTCCACCCACTTCTTGACAAGGAAATCTCCTGGAGGTTCCGGCAATCTTGCTACTAGTGACCTTGCCCGCGTCATAAGTTCTGAAAATGATTCTCCCATATGCAAGATTAGATTCTCAAGTTCATCCAAGGTCCTTTCTGTAGAGTTACCTGGTCGGAATGCATCTGTAAACTCGGTCCTCAATGCTTCCCATGTCTGGAAATGGTTTTCCGCGTACTGGCTGAACCATTTGTCCGCCAGTCCCTCGAGAGTGGATGGAAAGAGAGAAAGGAATGCGTCCTGTCGTTGTTGTAAGCCTCTGCTCTTACAAGTTGAAAGAAATCTTCGTATATGATCTTCGAGATCTTCATTAGCACCTCCGTGAAATGAAGAAAATCTGATATTGATTCTTGACAAAAGAGCGGAAAGCTCTTCAGCCATGGCCTTGTTAAGAAGAGTGCGTTGAGTTTTAGTTTTGTGGTCTAACCCTTCTACTCTAGAGACTAGGTTTGAATCTAACCCCTCGATTCTAGAGACCAGGCCAGAAACAGAGAGGCTTCTTATGGGTGTTTGGAAAAAGTCTGGCCGCCTTCTGTGATAGCACTTGATTGGTGTCTTCTTAGGGTTTAGCTGCCTCTCCTTGCTAGTTCTGGTGTGGGTCATGGACCATTTTTGGAACAACTTCTGCAAGAGGAGTTCGCCCCAAGGGAGAGGTCGCCCGGGAGAAGTCTTCGCCCAAAAAGAGGTTACTCCAGTGGGAAGTTGGAGGAGGAGAAGTTGACTCCCAAGGGGAAGTTAGAAGAGGAGAAGTTGACACCCAAGGGGCCAACACGGGGATAGGAAGAGTGGTCGCCAAGTCAGGAGCCGGAGAGGAGGTGGAGGAATAGTCGCCCAGAAGCCAAGGAGGAGGATGAGGAGGAAGAGGGCGGTCGCCTAGGAAATCAACAGAGGAGGAGGGGTCGCCCAAGAATCTAAGAGAAGAAGTCGCCCAAGAATCCCAAGAAGAGTCGCCCACCAAAAGTGAGAAGGATGAGGAGTCGCCTAGGAAATCAAGAGAGGAGGAGGGGTCGCCCAAGAATCTAAGAGAAGAAGTCGCCGCAGAATCCAAGAGAAGAGTCGCCCACCAAAAGTGCGAAGGATGAGGAGTAGTCGCCCAAAGTTGAGAAGGATGAGGAGAAGTCGCCCGGAAGGTAGTGATTTCTCAAATACGAGAAATCTCCAGAAGCCCTGTCCCACCGGGCGTGCCAAATTTTCACCTGTAGGTGGTGAAATGAAGTGTGTGGGTACAGGGAATGCAAAATGCACTACTCCTGGAGAATATGTAAGCACATGAACACCTTACCAAAATAGCCGCTTATCACTTAAACCTTCATATCAACACTATGAACCACACTTAGAGGTAAGGATCAAGCTCCGGCAAGCATGGAGCACAACACCATACTAATTAGAAGGTCAGATACAACACTATGAGAAGACCTCAGGGTATTCTTACACAATGGCTTCAAGGACGCATGACGGGACTTCACTACCAGGAGCTCTAAGTTCACTCTCTCACTCTCAGCTTACATATGGCCTATTCTCTGCATATCACACACTTTCCATTTGCGGGTTCTCCTTTTATAGGAGAGAGGTGAAGAGTTGGTTACAACAGGAGAGTTTGTTCCATCGGGGTAGTGGGAGTTAATGCATTAGGCGGTGACAAGAGTCAGCCGTCACCTCAGCCGCCCTTGCCTCAGTGTCGGACCATGTCGTGTAATGATGAGTGGCTGGTTCCGGACCCAGCCTTGTGAGGTCTACCTTGGGCATACAGTCGCCCAAATCTTCCATCCTGGGGCCCAACTCTAGATTGGGCGTGTGGTGCCTTGGCCACTGAAGCCTTGGCCACTGATCCTTGGCCACTGAAGCCTTGGCCACTGAAGCCTTGGCCACTGAAGCCTTGGCCACTGAAGCCTTGGCCACTGAAGCCTTGGCCACTGATCTTTGGCCACTGAAGCCTTCATCAATATTTGTTCTACAGAGAGACCACAGATCCTCATGATTGCTAGACTTATCCACAGCAAGCCTTCAGTACCACATGATATCCTTAGAGCAGAGCTCGCTGCACCACCGATGCTAGTTGAGGCTTTATTCCAGACAGTATGCGTATTACACAGACTTCCGAGCATGGATACAGAGCGCATTGCTTATCGTGCTTTCCAGGCATCACGTGATATGGCATTAGCTGGCGACACCTCTTCATGGTATGCACAGACACGAGATTGGCTGGCCCACCATGGTTTTGACATAGACAGGCTACCACCACTACAGTACGACTTACATGCACCCACCTACTCGCTCTCTCACCAGGAGAGGAATAGGGTCATTCGTCGGGAGATACTGCATACATACATACAGAGGACATGGGTGAGCCCTAGGAATACATTGCCACCGAAAATGCTCTATTACCATGAGCATTTTCTACATATATCGGACGAGGGCTTCATCGAGATTCCGAGATACATGCAGACATACCTACCCCACCACCTTCGAGTCGTCATTGGAAAGCTTCGGGTTTCATCACATCAGCTCGAGATTGAGAGGGGTCGGTCCAGGGGAGTCCCCCGTGAGGAGAGGTGGTGCCCAGTATGCCAGAGAGAGGTAGAGAGTGAGGAGCATTTTGTTATCAGATGCCCAGCATACTTAGACCTACCACCACAGTTTCAGATAGAGTCGTCGCTCCAGCTATGCATGACTACGGGAGACGAGCAGCGCTTGGGACGCTTCCTTACAGCAGCATACGAGAGGCGAGAGCAGTCACTACAGCCCACACATCACACACGGGTGAGTACCCACCAGACCATTACTCAGTTCTTTCAGCGAGCTAAGCTACATCAGATAGGTCCATCTATAGGGCTCACGCTCCGTCAGGCAGAAGCAGAGAGAGTACGATATCGACCACCCATGGTTGGATATTGCCGACCACGACTATATCAGGAGGATATCTCACGCATCAGGACAGCCTACGACCGCATGATGGAGCAGAGGCGTACCACCACCCCCTGGGTTGTCTTCCTTCAGGAGGCACTCAGACCACCCCTGATGTACCACATACTACACCCACGTCCACCAATCACTAGTAGCTAGGGTATTTTACTCACTCACATTATGGATCCCCCATGTATCAGGTGGCCATTATCTGCAGAGTCAGAGCCACATCTCCCGAGTCTTTTCCGGCCCTATATAGCTTTGGGTAGCGAGTACTTTTTATTTCATTTCATTTTCTGCACAGGGTTACTACACTTGTACATGGTTTTGTCTCATAGGCCAAGTTTGGCCTCTAGAAGACGTTAATATGACTTTCTTTCTTCTTTCTTCTTTCTTCTTTCTTCTTTCTCTCTCTCTCTCTCTCTCTCTCTCTCTCTCTCTCTCTCTCTCTCTCTCTCTCTCTCTCTCTCTCTCTCTCTCTCTCTCTCTCTCTCTCTCTCTCTCTCTCTCTCTCTCTCTCTCTCTCTCTCTCTCTCTCTCTCTCTCTCTCTCTCTCTCTCTCTCTCTCTCTCTCTCTCTCTCTCTCTCTCTGTGGTTTGATAGTCATGGACTTGATATGGACAGATTGCCGCCTTTTCAGTATGACCCAGACTCACCTCACATCCACCTCTCTCGTCGTGAGAGGAATGTTGTGCTCAGACAGGATCTCTGGCAGCTCTACATTAGTCAGACATGGCACACACCACACATGGGATCGAGACTATCGCACTATCGAGACCAGTTCATAGACATACTAGCTGACGGTTTCATCCAGCGACCACGCTACATGGATACTCACATGCCTCATAGCTTGAGGGTAGCGATTGGCCAGCTGAGAGTCTCATCACACCGACTCGAGATTGAGACGGGCAGAGCCGCAGACATTCCCAGAGAGGAGCGGATATGCAGAGTATGCAGAGTAGAGATGGAGGATGAGGAGCACTTTGTATGCAGATGTAGCGCATATGATGGCATCAGAGGCAGATACGAGACTCTGTTTGCAGGGCAGCCCACCCTCCGAGAGATCATGGACTCTAGAGACCAGCGACAGCTCGGGCGATTCTTACTAGAGATACAGAGTCACAGAGATTCCCTACTCCAGCCTACTGTAGCACTCCATACAGGAGGGAGACAGAGTCAGCTCACTGAGTTCTTTATTCCACGACGTGCTGCAGCCCTCCCCCCCTCAGCCCACATACCGAGCGGGGTGACTCTTCAGCAGGCTCAGATATCTCGAGCTAGGAGACGACCCCGTGATATAGGATATCGGGCCCCGAGACTTCACCGACACCAGATTGCGGAGATCCAGGATTGTGACCATCGCGCCATGGAGGAGAGACGATCCCAGATGATGGCCAATCCCGTTGCAGCCATCAGGGTGGCCCTGACTCCACCTCCACCTATGTATCACATATTACATCCCACCCACTAGCACAGGATGGAGCTAGTTAGTCGTTTTAGATGCATTCTCATGGTTGTTGTACTACCCTTTTGCATATAGACTATCATAGATATCGCACCCCATACACCCCCACCACTTTCATGGGTATCCCCAGATGCACACTACGGAGATCTATATCAGCTTAACCAGTTTCTTTTCAGCACTTTTATCTTTTCTGATTGACAGAAGATACACCCATGTACATCGATTTGTCTCATAGGCCGAGTTCGGCCTCCTAATAGACGTAAAAACACTTTCTTTCTTTCTTCTCTCTCTCTCTCTCTCTCTCTCTCTCTCTCTCTCTCTCTCTCTCTCTCTCTCTCTCTCTCTCTCTCTCTCTCTCTCTCTCTCTCTCTCTCTCTCTCTCTCTCTCTCTCTCTCTCTCTCTCTCTCTCTCTCTCTCTCTCTCTCTCTCTCTCTCTCTCTCTCTCTCATCCATGATGGGATGGAGAAGCCTTTGCATACAAAGGCATGGAGAGTAGGCAAGAAAAGCGAGGGCCTTGGAGAATCTTCAAAGGAGAGAGCTCTTATATTGCGCTTTCCTTCATTGGAAGAGAAGAAGGAATTCTTGAGGAAGAGACCAATTCTCAAGAAGACAGGTGTTTTCCTTGGCGATGACCTCACTCTCTCACAGCTTGCGCATATGAGAGAGGTAATGCCAGAGATTAGAGCGGCACGAGAGAAGGGAAAGCTAGCCTTCTACAGAGATGGTCCGGTGGTGATTCTCGAGCGACGCACTACATGACGGTGCGAGACCTATGGGACCACATTGAAGATGGCTACTTGGAACTGCAATGGATCTATGAGGTTGGACATTGGTGCATTTGAGGACAGTTTCAGAGATAGAGACATTGTTTTCTTCTCAGAGACCCACCAGGCCCCTGGATAGTTGATGCCGCATGTGGTGGGATATAGATGGGAGACAGCTCACAGGCTAAACACGAGATCGGGACATGGGACTAGAGGGTCAGGAGTAGTAGCAGTGCTATTCAGAGAGGAGTTGCAGCCACTACTACATATCATACGGAGAAATGAGGATGCTCGATATATGTGGGTAAGAATAGAGTTGACACAGGACGATTTTTATACATTGCCATATGTTACTTCCCTCCCAGTACGTATGTATATGCTGCACCCAGTGGGCAATCACCTTTCTCTCTTCTAGATGATGATATTTGGGAGTTCTCTAGGGATGGTGATATCATTCTCCTAGGGGACTTCAATGCCCGAACGGGCAATTCACATACAGTCTTCTACGACACTTCAGATGAGATGCTTAGAGAGATGGATGTGGGAGAGTTGGGGCTCGACACATGCTCGCATGATAGAGAGCAGACAGAGTATGGGAGATATCTCATTGAGATGACGACTACGCATGGGTTAGCCATACTTAATGGCCTACACCGATTTCCTAGGGCAGCTGGTTCCACTTGCTTTCCACATAGACATGGAGCGAGTATAGTGGACTATATCATGACACAGCCGAGCTTCATCCCCTGCATTCGGGATTTCACAGTGGGAGCTAGACCAGTGGGTCTGGTAGTGGATCATGCTCTTTTGACACTATCAGTCTCTTTTCAGTACAGTATAGCCCAGACATCAGTAGGCAGGTCACATACACGTTACACATTTACACCAGAGACCGATTGTGTTTATACAAAGAAGATCTGGGAGCGTCTACGCACAGTTGGTCCAGGTCTCTCACTGGAGGAGTGCACCACTCTACTGACAGAGACATTGCATAGTGCCGCATCAGTGGCATATCCACACACTCGGCCGGTTCGAAGGCGACAGTCTGGGAGCATGCCCCAGTACAGTTGGTATGACGAGGAATGCAGAGAGATGAGAGCCGAGCTTCAGATAGATCTTCTGCTAGGAGTTATCACTTACAGACAGTCTTAGATTGCTTTCCGTCGCCTTGTGAGACGGAAGAAGCGGGCTTACCTGGCTCAGTTGGAGCGAGACTTATATCAGATGTTCTTGAGCAGGGACTCAAGAGAGGCATGGCGACTTTTTCATGAGCACTCCACTCCCCCAGCGATTACTTCACCTGATGTATGGGGTCAGTATGCGACATCGCTATATATGGTTCCTGGACAGGAACCCCTTCCGGGCCGTGCAGAGCCGTGCCCAGCCACGAGCACTTTCTTTACCGCTCGAATGGTACAGAGGGCCATTGACAGGATGAGGACCGGGAGGGCATATGACCATGACCGTCTAGTGGCGGAGCATTTTATTCATGCTAGGGATATGTTGATGGAGGTTCTTGCAGTGTTGTTCAATCGTGCCATGTGTGAAGGGTTAACTGAGACTTGGAGATTGTCTACTATTGTGCCTATCTTCAAGGCAGGGGATCCTATAGAGCCGGGAAACTACCGCACTATTATGGTTAGACACACATTGGCACGGTTGTATGCATCCATTCTTGAGCAGCACTTGAGTGATTGGGCAGAGGGTGAGGGTATGCGGGCAAACGGTCAGGCAGGTTTCAGGAGGGATCTCTCCACTCTTGATCATATTCTGACACTTAGAGCCATCATTGAAGAGGGAAGGTCACACGGGAAGCGGATTTATTGTAGCTTTGTGGACTTCCGCAAAGCATTTGACATGGTGCCGAGAGCTCGATTGATGTGCAGACTACAGGAGATGGGGGTACCCATAGAGTTGATGTGGGGGATTATGGCATTGTACAGATCAGTGGTGGGACGAGTATGCACCCCAGAAGGGGTATCTGATTTAGTTCACTCTTCTATTGGAGTGAAACAAGGCTGCCCACTGTCTCCTACTCTATTTGGTATGTATATTGATGAGGTGTCTGATTACATTGACAGAGAGGGTGATAGAGGGGCCGAGTTTGCAGGGACGTGGATCCCATTGTTGTTATATGCTGATGATATTGTTTTGATATCTGACTCACCGGAGGGTATGCAACGACACTTGGATGCTCTACATAGCTTTGCAGAGGATAGTGGTCTGTCTGTAAACCTTGGTAAAACCAAAGTTATGGTGTTTAACACCACACCACAGTGGATCAGGAGATCAACACCTATTTTCACATATGGGCAGGAGGTTGTGGAGTATACAGATGCATACACATATCTGGGGGTAGTATTCACTGGACCGAGATTTTCCTTGAGGAGAGCAGGAGAGACTAGACTGACTAGAGCATCTACAGCTTTGGGAGGATTGGAGAGGATGTGCTCGCAAGTTCAGTTTCAGGAACCCAGGACAAAGTTATGGCTCTTTGATACTTTGGTTGCCTCTACTATGCTATATGGGGTACAGGTTTGGGGACCTTCTATAGGTCAGGATGGGTGAAAAGTCATGGAGAGGCCCTTGGTATCTATGATCTCTAGGCTGATTAGAGCCAAGGCCTCCGTACCACATGATATCATTCGAGCGGAGCTAGCTGCTCCCCCTATTGAGATTGAGGCACTCACTAGAGCAGTCTCCTTTGTACACAACTTGTGGGACACTACCAGAGATAGATATACGAGGCTGGCCCTCGAGTCATCCAGACAGCTAGCTTTGGAGGGGGATACATCATGCTGGTTTGCACAGATGACATCATGGTTTAAGACAC
Source organism: Ceratopteris richardii (assembly GCA_020310875.1). Lineage (NCBI taxonomy): Eukaryota > Viridiplantae > Streptophyta > Polypodiopsida > Polypodiales > Pteridaceae > Ceratopteris > Ceratopteris richardii. The sequence goes on from CM035408.1 coordinate 127,187,519, forward strand.
ATGGTTTTACCATGCACAGACTGCCTCCTTTCCAGTACTCTTTAAAGGCACCCCTGATGTACCTGACACGGGTGGAGATTACTAGACTCATTCGTCAGGATCTGATCCAACTGAACACCAGGAGGACATGGATTGAGCCTACACAAGAGTTGGGTACGAAGATGGCTTTCTATAGAGAGCATCTTCTACACCTCACAACGGATGGGTTTGTGACTCGTCCTAGCTATATGGATACACTCCTTTCCCATGCCTTCCGTTGTGCCATTGGCCAATTGCGCACATCCTCACATCAGCTTGAGATTGAGATTGAGATTGGCAGATTCAGAGGGGTACCAGCAGATAGCAGGATATGCCGTCTATGTCACCTAGAACCAAAGACAGAGCTACATTACATATGTCATTGCACAGTATACTATGAGATACGGGGCCGTTTTCATTGTCTATTCAGAGAGGGTTTTGGGCCTCTATCTAGAGTCATGAGTTTTGAGGATCAGAGATGTCTTGGACTATATCTACTAGAGGTACACAGACATAGAGACACTCTACTGAGGAGAGCTGGAGGGAGACAGTCCCAGAGACAGATTACGGATTTCTTTACACCAGACACTGGCAGCTAGAGGAGCAGTCAGTAGAGCATCTAGAACAGAGCTCTATCCACACTCATACGGCCACTACTGGCACTCATAGACCGAGCAGTGGAGCTAGGGAGATCTAGACGACCGAGAGTGAGAGGTGCTTCACAGTATCGACGGAGACTACAGCGGAGGATTCGAGCTGTACTTTTCAGACGCCCACAGTCGAGATGAGGATAGATCTCCAGCCTTGTATATCAGCACATCTCTCCTATGTATCAGCCCTTGGTTGTATTAGTCTTGGTGTTAGCCTTTTCCCAACTATTTTACATCTTTCATTTTCAATACCACTTCCTTTGGTACTCAGATTTTGTATCAGATTCACCAGTTTTGTAACTTTTGGTCTCATAGGTCATTTTGGCCTTCTGAAGACGTAAATATATCATTTCATTTCATTTCATTTCTCTCTACTACCGCAAGCATTTTCTACATATATCGGGCACGGGCTTCATCGAGATTCCGAGATACATGCAGACCTACCTTCCCCACCACCTACGAGTCGTCATTGGGCAGCTCCGGGTTTCATCGCATCAGCTCGAGAGGGGTCGGTCCAGGGGAGTCCCCCGTGAGGAGAGGTGGTGCCCAGTATGCCAGACAGAGGTAGAGAGTGAAGAGCATTGTGTTATCAGATGTCCAGCATAGATAGACCTACGAGCACAGTTCCATATCGAGGAGTCATTCCAGCTGTGCATGACTATGGGAGACCAGAGACGCTTGGGACGCTTGAGACGCTTGGGACGCAAGAGAGGCGAGAGCATTCACTACAGCCCATACATCAGACACGGGTGAGTACCCAGCAGACCATTACCCAGTTCTTTCAGCGAGTTGAGCTACATCAGAGAGGTCCATCTATAGGGCTCACGCTCCACCAGGCAGCAGCACAGAGAGCACGGCGCCAACCACGCATGGGCGGATATTGTCGACCACGACTATATCAGGAGGATATCTCACGCATCAAGATTGCCTACGACCACATGATGGAGCATAGGCGTACCACCACCCCCTGGGTTGTCTTCCTTCAGGAGGCACTCAGACCACCACCGATGTACCACATACTACACCCACCTCCACCCATCACCAGTAGCTAGGCTGTTTTACTCACATTTTGGACCCCCCCATGTATTAGGTGGCCACTATCTGCAGAGTCAGAGCCACATCTCCCCAGCCTTTTCCAGCCCTATATAGCTTTGTGTAGCGATATACTTTTTATTTCATTTTATCTTCTACACAGGGTTTCTACACTTGTACATGGTTTTTGTCTCATAGGCCAAGTTTGGCCTCCAGAAGACGTTAATATGACTTTCTCTCTCTCTCTCTCTCTCTCTCTCTCTCTCTCTCTCTCTCTCTCTCTCTCTCTCTCTCTCTCTCTCTCTCTCTCTCTCTCTCTCTCTCTCTCTCTCTCTCTCTCTCTCTCTCTCTCTCTCTCTCTCTCTCTCTCTCTCTCTCTCTCTCTCTCTCTCTCTCTCTCTCTCTCTCTCTCTCTCTCTCTCTCTCTCTCTCTCTCTCTCTCTCTCTCTCTCTCTCTCCATCTATAGGGCTCACGCTCCACCAGGCAGCAGCACAGAGAGCACGGCGCCGACCACGCAGGGGCACATATCATCGACCACGACTATATCAGGAGGATATCTCATGCATCAGGACAGCCTACGACCACATGATTCCATCTATAGGGCTCACGCTCCACCAGGCAGCAGCACAGAGAGCACGGCGCCGACCACGCAGGGGCACATATCATCGACCACGACTATATCAGGAGGATATCTCATGCATCAGGACAGCCTACGACCACATGATTCCATCTATAGGGCTCACGCTCCACCAGGCAGCAGCACAGAGAGCACGGCGCCGACCACGCAGGGGCACATATCATCGACCACGACTATATCGGGAGGATATCTCATGCATCAGGACAGCCTACGACCACATGATGGAGCATAGGCGCACCACCACTCCATGGGTTGTCTTCCTTCAGGAGGCACTCAGACCACCCCCGATGTACCACATACTACACCCACCTCCACCCATTCACCGGTAGCTAGGGTGTTTTACTCACACTTTTACTCACATGTCCCCCATGTATTAGGTGGCCACTATCTGCGGAGTCAGAGCCACATCTCCCCATCCTTTTCCAGCTTTATATATATCTTTCTGTCGCGATATACCTTTTATTTCATTTCATCCTCTACACAGGGTTACTACACTTGTACATGGTTTTTGTCTCATAGGCCAAGTTTGGCCTCCAAAAGACGTTAATATGACTTTCTTTCTCTCTCTCTCTCTCTCTCTCTCTCTCTCTCTCTCTCTCTCTCTCTCTCTCTCTCTCTCTCTCTCTCTCTCTCTCTCTCTCTCTCTCTCTCTCTCTCTCTCTCTCTCTCTCTCTCTCTCTCTCTCTCTCTCTCTCTCTCTCTCTCTCTCTCTCTCTCTCTCTCTCTCTCTCTCTCTCTCTCTCTCTCTCTCTCTCTCTCTCTCTCTCTCTCTCTCTCTCTCTCTCTCTCTCTCTCTCTCTCTCTCTCTCTCTCCCTCTCGCTCTCCCCCTCCCCCTCTCTTTCCCCCCCCCCCTCCCCCTCTCTTTTCCCCCCCCCCTCCCCCTCCCCCTCTTTCCCCCCCCCCCCCTTCCCCTCCCCCTCTCTTCCCCCCCCCCTCCCCCTCCCCCTCTCTTTCCCCCCCCCCCTCCCCCTCCCCCTCTCTTTCCCCCCCCCCCCCTCCCCCTCCCCCTCTCTTTCCCTCTCTCTCTCTCTCTCTCTCTCTCTCTCTCTCTCTCTCTCTCTCTCTCTCTCTCTCTCTCTCTCTCTCTCTCTCTCTCTCTCTCTCTCTCCTCTCTCTCTCTCTCTCTCTCTCTCTCTCTCTCTCTCTCTCTCTCTCTCTCTCTCTCTCTCTCTCTCTCTCTCTCTCTCTCTCTCTCTCTCTCTCTCTCTCTCTCTCTCTCTCTCTCTCTCTCTCTCTCTCTCTCTCTCTCTCTCTCTCTCTCTCTCTCTCTCTCTCTCTCTCTCTCTCTCTCTCTCTCTCTCTCTCTCTCTCTCCCCCCCCCCAAACAAAAGAAGTATGCAGTATTTGCACATATGTGCCGTCCCTTGGCTGCATTCCAAAGGCATTTCAGCCATCAGCCTATCTAGGTCCATAAAGACTGGTAGAACAGCATACAAACTGAGCTGTCCACCACCGGCTTGTGTGTGCCTTCTGTGCCCTACTCACCCGTTAGCTGCGTCATATACCAACCTATATCAAGGTAGAGAACCCATCAGGGTGGGCCACTCTGATCCCATGAGCTCTGCCCAGAACTCCCTCACCACTGCACTCACACCAAGTGTGTGTACTCAATGATATGGACAAATGAGCCAGTGACCCCTATTTATAGGACTAATATGCCTGTAAATGCAGACCTTTTCCGGAATCCTCAATCAGACCCCCAAAAAAGAGGTTTGCTAAGCATCATGACCACGATATAGACTATCAACCCATATAAATCAGCAAAGAAAATAATGTTCTTATGAAAGAAATTTTCCATTCAAGAAACACAACCTTGTTCATGAGTCATCCTGTCGCAGACAAGTTATTGCATTTCTTCACCGGATGCAGACCAACTAACGATATAACATTTCCACTTTCTTTTACACGCGCACAGGAACACACACACGAATTTCATGAGCTTTTTCTGTCCCATCTTAACAGACATGCCTTGGCTTAAACAAAGAACTCCCCTGACAGAATCGATTCCCCAATCTCCTGAGAGTACTATTCATAAGAAAGTTTAAGAAGAAGAAGACATACTCTAGTTGATTTGCAATGATGTATGCATGGACGATTGTGGAGCAAGCAAGGCTTGTTGACTGTTCCTGTGAGACTTGACTCTTCCCTTGCATTGATTCCTTGAATGTCTCATACATATGCAGGAGCTGATCAACCTCTCCAGCATTGCCAAGGCTTGTCTGCGAATCACCAAAGAGGTATAACAGAAATTCTGATGCCACATGAAAACCAAAACTAAGACTGTAAAGCTAATCGAGTAACTTTTGCTGTCACAACAAATTTACATATCATTCCATCGTAATCCTGATATACTGTATACACACACAACCAACAAGCAAAGTTATGAATTTAATGAACGAGTCAAAAGAAATAGCCATCCCCATTAATTTATAGAGTTCTGTAATGAGAGTAATGGGACCTAAATTACTGGAAAAGAAAATAAATGCAGATGCATACTTTGTGTATCATATCTGTATGGCCAAAAAGGAGTACAAATGAATCAAGGTTAGAAAAAGATATCACTTTATAAGCATAGAATGGAAAGGTAGAAGGGTGTTCCATGTTATTAGTCTGCAGAGGAACATGGGAAAAATCATATCCATACATAGCAGCAAGTATTCAAGGAACAAGAATGCAACAAATGAGTCTTTCCTGTTTCTCCCCATACCCTAGTTTCTCCGATTCTCTTACAGTTTGCCCGATTCGCATTTGCCAAGTTCCTCATTTCTCTAAAACTTGCTAATCAATAGTCAACGCAATACACTACTTGATCTACCTAAGATCAAGGCTTATCTCGATCCCACAATTTTGCTAATTTCACAGAACTTAAAAAGCATAGTTTTGATTCATAAAGAGATATACATGCACGTATAAGTAACTAGCATTTATCATTCAAGTCCAATGAAAAGAACTCTTAGGCCAAAATAGTATATGGTCTGGCCTTTGACGATACAAAAGCAACCTAGAGGATTAACAAATTGAAATTGCAATCTCTCTTTATAAATTATCAAAGCATGAACAATTGCAAACAAGAAAGTACAGAATGCACCGAGCACATCAGATGGGTCACCAAATGTGAAGATGTATACCCACTTACACAGGGAGCTGCTCTTCTCCTAACCCTCCCTAGTCCAACATTATAGACCAAGCATGTTGTCTGAAAAGATACTTTGAACCAAAACTACATTAGCCTAAAAGTCATAATACATAGTCTTTGTTATAGGACCCTTCAATAGTAAGACTACCAGTATTCAGTTTGAGACATATGACACAATTGCACAGGAAAAAATGGCACTACACAACAGATGAGAACACCACCATGAAAGATTCAGCAACAGAAAACTTGCTGAACAAAGTATGATCATCATTTGCTCAGATTAGGCTCCAAGCTCTATGGGATGGTGTGTTCCTAATGGTGCATGTAGTACCAGTTTGGTTTCTGAACCATAAAAAAGAAAACAGAAACCCACAAGCAAACAAGCAGGCATACATAGAACCATAACAAGTTCAAAGATTTCTCCATCATAAAACTCTCTAGAGCTTACAAAGGCATTGTGTGAATGAAAAATTCTTAAGAAGAATGTAACAGATCTTTAAGTGTCATTGCCATGAGAAGAAGAGTTGTTAGTGGAGGATCTTCGAGGGAATGTGTTATTTGAACATATTATTCTTTAAGAAAAACAATATATTATGTGATTGCGGAATTAGCGATAGCATCCAGAAGCACACTAGGCCCAAGGCCCAAGTTGTTGCAGAATCTGTGAAGTTGTAGAGCCCGAAGTGAATTTTAAGACTCACAGCTCAAACATCAAAGCGCACAGTTTTAGTCAGACGTCCGCTCATTAAGGCAGTCCTCTGCAATCGGTGCCTTCAGTTTGATGCCTATACGGAATGATAAGGTGCATAAGATGCATCCTGACAAATACGCATAGCCATAAAGTATAGTATATACATATCTTATGACATCTACACCACAGAATCAACATAATCAATTATCACTTGTATGATGTTACAAGTAACAAATTACGATCATTAATCTACATTGTATATCAAAATTCATTATTTAGCAAATGACTTTCAATCAATAATCACAATCTCATTTATTACTTAAACTTCAATGGCACTCTTACCTTCATAAAACATCAACATTCAAAACAGGAAATACTTGGGCAGAATCTCTGGACTCTGATAAATCTGCACCATACATGATACCATACAAGCGTCCTCGCTCCCGGCTTAGTTTTTGAAACAATTGCACAATCACAAACTCCCAATCGCTCAAGAACAATAGAAGAGGGAAAAAGAATAGCTTATACAAAATAGCTTTGTGCCAAAGCTTTGACCTCCCGACCACCCTCGAGCTATCTCAATCTCATTTACATTCGCACTCTCAATCACACTCTCACTCACAATCTCACCCTCAATCACAATCACAAGGGAAGTCTTTGATTTTCCACCTCCCTTGCACAATGTAACGATCTCACCAAAAACAGAGTTGAACATCCCAACAAAGGAAGTGCGTGGTCCACCAAATTTAGCAATAGTCACGTCCCCATGTGTTGCATGCAAAACTTTCATGAAAAGCATATGCTTTCGTGGTCAGGTGCTTGCTTTAACAGATTTTGTCAAAAGTAGAAGAAAAAGCAACGAAAAGACATATATGTTGACAATCAAATAATGGATTAATATAACAATAGAGAAGCCACTTTTTTTAAACTGTTAGACAATTTGACACTTCTCTTGGCCTAGTAACTCAAAAACAGTGTAGAATTCCAAAATGCTTGTAAATGGGCAAAGTGTTTGGCCCTTCAATCTGCATAGTAATGTAAGAGACGCCTAGGTCCAGATCGGCCTACAAGAATACGTTTTCAGCCCTACAAGTTCAGAAATTCTAGAGCGAGAATATAAATCAAGCAACTAGTTTACAATGAGCTAATTTCAGTTCTGAAATGACCTTCCTAAAGCATGATTCACAAAATTTTAAGAGAAACACTTTTATTCTTCTAAGCATACTCTACCTTTCTGTAATACAGCATTATTCCTGATTCTTTCATCTTCATGTTCAATTTTCGACTAGAAAACATGATGCAAATAAGGTTTAGAGAGAGAATATAAAAGTTGTCATCCCTAAAAAATTTTATCTATATGCATAAAATGACCTAAGCACTTATTCTAAACATTATCACACAATGTATACCAAAAAGTTCAAAGTGATTAGTTCACTATCGAAAGTGCTGTGTTGCGAGCATTACAAATGCAACACAATGCATTGCAATACAACTCTAACCTTATTCAAGAACGAACCAATAAGAATGTACTATCCGATATGATGTTTAGAGCAGCCTGAGAAATTATTTCAAATTATGTGTGACGTATCTAATTCCAAACTCACCTTGAAAATATTTGTAATCGTCCAAGGGAGCGTGAATGCAAAGAACCTATTGATGAGTCTCGATCGATGGGCATCCATAGGAGGAAGCATATCAGTCATACGAAGGGCCCCCTCCTTTCTTAGAAGAATAACAAGTATCAAAACACAACTAATAGCAGATCGTTGGAGTTTTTTCCTTACAGATCCTACAGCAGTACGAATACACACACCTATTATGCAATAATAATGTGAAAAATGATGTACAAGGACTGTGAGAGGGGGATAAAATCTCCCCTATTCCACCATGTAATCTAGCATCTAAAGACTGAGAAACTGTATATACTAAGAACATACATACATAGAGACATACATACATGCATATGTACATGTGTACCTACATACATATACATATATATGCATACATACATACGTGCATAATTACATACATGCATGCATACATGCATACATTCATACACATAGACACACACACACACATATACATACATACATACATACATACATACATACATACATACATACATACATACATACATACATACATGCATACATACAAACATGTATACACATATACACACACATACATCAAGGCAGTCCGGTGCGTTCGGTGCGTTCAATTCAGTGCACGTAAGGTGCGAATACCGAATGGTATATTATGCACGCTAAAACTTACAAATAACAAATTACAACCATTAGTGCTAAGTGAACCATGTGGCATGATTTAAATTTTAATCTACACTATATATTAAGATTTACAATCAACTCGATATATCATGGGCTATTGCATATAAGTGTCACACGTGACACTCTAGTCTGCATGACATTTATGATGCATTATTTGGCTTCAAGTTTGCTAGATGAATGCTTGAAATGTTGTCCCCAAATAATGTCAATGATGCTTAGATGAATGCATTATTTGACTTCAAGCTTGAGAGCTCAAAGGCAAAGGATGTGAGCACAGAAGAGATTCGGGAACCGGTTCAAATCGGGCAACAGATCATATGCGAATTTTTTGCCTATGTAACGACGAATTCAACGCACCTAAACGCACGGAGCACACCAAATCCACCAAACCTAAAAATCAATCGATGCGGTGCACCGAATCCGCCATGACATAAATACCTAACTACATGCACACACACACATCCAAACATGCATGCATACATGTAAATATACCTCTAGAATAAACATGAGATTGAACCTATAACCAGTGGAAAAAAATAAACAATGTTTCTACAAGCTGTTATGTGAATACACAATATATGATTAGTATGTTGTGCACAGTGCACACACATATATATGCACACACTGCACACATGCAAGATTGAAATAATATTTGAAACTTTCAAAAAGAACCAATTTATAATCTTTTAATAACTGAAGTATAGATACATGTTATACTTTGAATGTGTGGTTTATACAGAGCACAAGATCTCTTTACAGGTTTCCAAAGATCCTCAAACTGGGAATGCAACCCACATTTGAGAGCATAATATACACAACTCTGTTTAGTCAATGATAAAGAAAAACGGTCCTTCTATCTGCTTTGCAATGGTTGGATGTATTTATGGTAGGATCTTGACAATCATATCTGATTATAACATTAGGCTTCAAGAACTACAGCAAACACAGTAATTTTTTAACAAGGTGCATGCAAAAACAAGAACTAAAATGGTATCCCCATAATCCAAGTCCCCAAGATCGTGCCCTTCCATGTTTGTGTGGTTCTAAGAAGGATAGCCTGAGTATATTCTTATATTGTTCCAGTGCCGTATATGATATGGAAGGTAGCCAATGCCCCTAGTATAGTGGCAGCCATGCATATTATACAAAATACATCAACATTCATGAAGAAAATTTGAAGTCCATCAAATATGGAATTTGAGCCTCTCACTCGAACCTCCTACTCACCTCATGCAAAAGCAAGACTATAAACTCAAGGATGGGCCCCAAATTATGGTAAGGGAACGAGACCATGGATATCTATAGCATTCAGTAGCGATCTTGTCAATGTTGACCATGATAGCCTAATAATCTATTACATTACCTGCAACATAGATCAGACACATGAATAGGCACAGCATTCAAATTCGGAATAGCCAATGACGAAAGCAGAAAATCTTCCGGCTAGCCTGACATACTTCAATAGCATCATATGGCAGAAAACAGCTGTGCAAGAAAGAACCCTTAAACCCAAGAAATACATTGCTATTTCACTGATATACACCCACAGATTCAATCTGTCTGACACATGAAATGCTCCTGTGTAATGGTTACCTCATGAAAAGGCACTCTCTTGCTTATGCAATTTTACATGACCCAAGACAGTGCATGAGGGAAAACCACTATTGATTAGACACTTCGAAAATCTAACAAAAAAAGTGCAAAAATACACAACTTGCTACATATTCCAGCAATCATATTACTTTTATGAACAAGCTGTAACTTTTGTTACGGCTTCACATAGACAAACATACTTCAGTTCCTGATTTACCACACTGCTATGCTATCTGCCAAACTACACGATAAAAAGTACATGAGTCTATAACATCCTTTCTGTCTTCAATGTTTAACATTCACACATTAATTGATAACTGAAGGAAAGTATAATCATACTAAACCCATGATACCAAATGACCATTACTGCCATAAAGAGGATGGATAATAAGCTTACTAGGAGTTTCAAAAATGACCTAGGATCAGGCAAGCTCCCTCCATTCACAATCTCCTGGTAAATCTGTAATGCTTCCTTGCTTTTTCCACTGACAGCAAAACCACTCATTAATGTACACATTGTTTCATGTGAGGCCAACACATTGGGATCTGCATTCAGTATCAGCTGCCATACAAGCAACAAACACAATCAGCAGTCAAGGGAGGTCATGTGTGCGGGTGAATATGAGCATATGTAGGCATACTTGGCAAAGGAGGGGAGGGAGAAAGAGAGCAGGGAAAAATGGGGGGTAAAGGGGAGGGAGAGAGAGGAAAGAAAAATAAGAAAAGAGAAATAGAGAGAGAGAGAGAGAAAGAGAGAGAGAAAAGAAAAGAAAGAAACAGGAAAAAGGGGAAGGGTGAGTGTGTGTGTGTGTGTGTGTGTGTGTGTGTGTGTGTGTGTGTGTGTGTGTGTGTGTGTGTGTGTGTGTGGGGGTGGGTGGGTTGGGTGTGATGGTGGTATGTTTCTTTCGGAAATACAGACGAAAATAAAGACTTGCAAAAGGGAGAAAGGAAAAAGTTAAAAAGCAGTTGCATTGTTGTAAATCGAAATCCAATCTAACCCTTTTTATGCAATTTTGGGAAAAGTTGATCTGAATGAAAGTTCTGCACTAGTTGTCAGTCTCCAGTGGAAAATAAAAAGGTTCAAACGCTCCTTAAAGCAGTTCTAAAGATGTGTTTCTTTTGGGATAATAGGAGAGAGATAAAGATTTGCAGAAGGGCGACAGGAAAAGTTGAAAAGCAGTTGCATTGTTGTAAATCGAAATCAAGTTACCCTTTTTATGCAAGTTTTGCAAAAGTTAATCTGAATGAAAGTTCTACACTAGTTGTTAGTCACCAGTGGGGGGGGGGGGGGGGGGGGGGGGGGGGGGGGGGGGGGGGGGGGGGGGGGGGG
>CM035408.1:127228892-127231392 GCA_020310875.1 Ceratopteris richardii
TTGAGGTGAAGTCCACTTGAAATGATTGCGCAAAGATAAAACGTAAAAAGCACTTTAAAAAAAAAGATTAAAGAAGACGCTATGAAGAATGAATATCTCAAAGTGCAAGACACATTCGAGGACGAGAGGCTTAGACAAGCTCAACATCTCCATATCATGATCGAAGATCTTTCAAAAAGTTACATTAGATATGGACTGATGCATCTGATTTATGTCACTAGCTTAGATATAACAACATGCTTTTCATTCGAGATTGGAGAGCTCGAAGAGACCACCACCACAACACAAGCTCTTAGTTTCGAGATGAGCTGAGCAGAAACAAGGATGCTTTCTTTAGAAAGGGAAGACAAGCTCAACATCTCCATGTCATGATCGAAGGTCTTTCAAAAAGTTACATTAGTTGAGACAGACGGATGCATCGGATTTATGTCACTAGATTAGATATAACGACATGCTTTTTATTCGAACATGGAGAGCTCGGAGAGACGACACCACCACAACACAAGCTCTTATTCTCGAGATGAGCTCAAGAGAAACAAGGAGAAACAAGGATGCTTTCTTTAGAAAGCCACCCATACTTAGAGGGCTTCCAAGAAGGACACTATTTATGGATGAGGACCTCACGAGCATGCAGATTGAGCATAGAAGAGCTTGTATACCCGAGATCTTACAAGCCATGAGAGCAAGGAGTAAGGCCTTCTACCGCGACCGTAAAGGCTTCATGGATGGACACCCTATCAAATAGGGCAACACACAGTGTGGAACTGTAGTGGCTCACTATGGACACGACCCGACCAGCCCCTTAGCAACCAGCCTTGCCTTGTACTTGCCTTTTCTATCGAGTCTTGATTTTGTATACCCACTTGTTAAAACTGGCCTCCTTGCCTTTGGGAAACTCAACCAAATTGGAAGTATCATTCGCATGCAAGGCTTTTATCTCTTTCTACATGGCAAACTCCCAGTTCTTCTTGTGCTCACAAAACTTTTGCCTCTTTATAAGGGAGAGGCTCACCCGCATCTGGTAGCAAAACGTAATGCAAAACGGGTTCATATCTGTTCACAAGTCTCCGAGGACGTAATGATCTTCTTACCCAATAATCCACATTCTCTCGCAATGGATCTACATAAGGACGTATACCAACTTCTTCAATATTCATGGGCCGTTGTACATCGTTTCCAGCCCTGTTTTCAGCATGAATAGGCTGCTCCATATGCCCTTCAGGAGCCACAATTTGCTATTCAACATCATTTAGCTTAAAAATACTGGTTCATCTTCATTGCTAGCCATATTTGGCTCATCCTTAGATGTAATTCTAGGCTTGATGGGTGGCTTTTCATGCTGAAATTTGTCCCATTATGGACATCTTCAGAGGCACAATTGTGTTTTGGCAGTTTTGCCTCTTTAAATACAACATAACAAATGAACTAATATTTTCCTTAAATGATCATCTACAAATGAAATGAAATACAAAGCACCCCCATGACCCCCCAAAGATTTGGTAGGCATGTCACAAATTTTCATTGGTTTTCCATATTGACATTCGTCGCAAAAAACTAATTTGAACCTTTGCATCTACTCAATGCATAGAAGATAGCATGTCAAGGCCCTTTCGGCTCATGTGACCAAGACTTTTATGCCATAACTCCATGTAGGAATTTATTTTAGACAAAACAGTAAATTTTCCAAGCAATGCTTTCCTACGCAAGCAATGAAGTGCATTGCTTTTTTTGCCTTATACAATCAGGCATGAGCCTTTCACTAGCTTCCACAAGACTTTTTCAGAGACACTACTATATCCTTGCATATCCGTCTGTCTAACCGATAGACTTACGTCCTCGAAACTTAAGGACACTCTCTCATTGGTGAGATATTCCTCATAGGAGGCACTTGGACTGTTGGCCCCGGAGCAAAGCCTCCCCATCCGTATTGATGGGGGTCTAGTGGTGATGGGCAACAATCCCTTGCACGTGGTGTTGCCCGCTTGGCTCCACGCTCCCGGGCTCAAAGGTGAGCCCATATTGGCTCCATAGTTGGGAGGGGAGTCTGATGTTCACCCTTCTATTGTTTGTGAATACTTGCCCAACACGGAGGATCCTAAAGGATCTAACATTGGTTTCACAACAGCTCTCTCCTCATATGGAGGAGACATGGCAACGTGTACAAAACCATCAGAGCTCATGCAACTAGGATCGCTCAACTTGACATGCTTCTTACCCTCTTGCATGGGGCGGTATGGGATGTTTCCAGCACGAGGAGGGAGCATGGGGAGGACATGCAAGCAGATGGTTGGAACTTGGAGAACAAAGGTAAGTCCCTCATTTCATTGTGTTTTCCATATAGCTTGGTGGTTGGATGATTGATACTTACTACTCTCCAACCACACCCTTGTTGGAAGTCATGGCTTCTGATTTTCTTCTTTTGATTTTCTTCCACTGCAAGGAAGGAAAGAACGCAACAAGGGCTTCCCCTTGGTGTTATTGGGTACAGAAGAGGGGTTGT
>CM035408.1:127236392-127238892 GCA_020310875.1 Ceratopteris richardii
TTTGGTGAAATTTTGAAGCTCTTAGTGTGCAAACATGGCCTCTACCTCCTCTGATGTCAAAAGCTTGTTTGAGATCAAGAGATTTGAAGGTAATGGTTTCGATTTGTGGAAAGAGAGAATGTTGGGCATCCTCTTTCTTAAAGATTGTGAAGGGGCTCTTGAGGAAGTCAAGCCTGAAGATATGACAGATGCACCATGGATGAACCTAAACAAGAAGGCCATCACTTACATCAAGATGGCTGTATCAGATGAAATCTTAGTGGATTTGAAAGGCCTTACAACTGCTTTTGAGGTATGGGAGAAGCTGAAAGCCACTTATGAAAATACCACGCCTGTAAATCAAGTGCATTTTATGCGTAAGCTAGTGTGTATGCAGCTTGATGAGTCAAAAAGTGCGGCTGAGCACTTATCTTTGTTTACAGGTACTCTTTCACAATTGCAGGACTCTGGATTACCTCCATTTGATGATAAGCTTAAGGCCATCTTCTTGTTGATGACCTTACCTGATTCGTGGGAAACATTGGTTGTTTCACTTTCGAATAGCCCCAGTCTTACCTTTGATGGTGTAAGGGGTTCTATTTTGAATGAGGAAATCAGGAGGAAAGCTAGTGGAGAGGGCAGTGGTTCAGCCAATGTGGCTAGAGGAAGAACAGAAAAGAAAAGTGGAAATGTACAGAGGAACAGGAGCAAAAGCAAAGGCAAGGCTGAAGTGACTTGTTATCAATGTGGTAGGAAAGGTCACAAGAAGCCTGATTGCAGATTCTATAAAGCTGAACTAGAAAGAAAGAAGAACACAGGTGACAGGAAGAAAAAGGACACCAAGAATGAAGCACATGATACCTCAAAGGACAAAGACAAAGAGAAGGCCAATGTGGCCTCTAGTGTCATCATTGAGGAGCTATCAGATGCAGAAGATATACTTTGTGCTACTATGGAAGCAGAGCATGCTGAAGTTATTGATCCTTCTATTAATATTCATGCACAAGATATGCAGATCACAAAGAGGGATTTGATTGATGCCTTGCTTACTGTGAATGATGCTTTGTCACAAACATGGATTGTAGATTCAGGTGCATCGTTTCATGTAACTCCTATTAAGGAGTGTTTCACTACCTTTCATGCAGGCAGCCATGGACATGTATATCTTGGAAATAACCATGCTTGTTCAATTGAAGGTATTGGCACAGTGCATCTCACAGTGGATGGTACCAATGAGCTGGTTTTGCATGATGTAAGGTATGTACCAAGCATCAAGAAAAGCTTATTGTCTGTTGGGCAAATGGATATGCATGGATATAGTACCCTTTTTGAGAAGGGGTCATGGAAGCTTATCAAAGGCTCTAGGCTGATTGTTAAAGGTACAAAGAAAGGGACTCTTTATTGCTTGCACGGTAAAGCCTTGCTGGGCAAGTTTATTGCTTTGGCTGAAATCCATTCACATATGGAATTATGGCATAAAAGGCTTGGTCACATGAGTCAAAAAGGCCTTGATAAACTATGTAATTTGGACAAGTTTGATGCTAAAGGCTCAAAACTTGATTTTTGTAATGAATGCCAATATGGTAAGCAAGTAAAGAATTCTTACTACTCTGGTGTCTCTCGTAAGTCTAATGTGCTTGATCTTGTTCATTCTGATGTTTGTAGCATGCCCACAAAATCTATGGGGGGTGCTCTTTACTTTGTTTCTTTTGTAGATGATTACTCTAGGAAGCTTTGGGTATATTTGTTAAAATCTAAAGATGAAGCCTTTGCTGCATTTAAGAAATTTCATGCATTTGTGACCACTCAAACAGGTAGAAAGCTGAAATGCTTACGTACAGATAATGGGGGTGAGTTTACAAGTGCTGAATTCAATAGATTTTGTGAAAATCTTGGTATTAAGAGGGAGCTAACAGTCCCATACAGCCCCTCTTCCAACGGTGTGGCTGAAAGGTATAATAGGACTTTATGTGAGAGGGTGAGATGCATGCTGTCCACAGCTAATCTCCCTCATGGATTTTGGGGAGAGGCTTTGAAAACTGCAGTTCATGTTTGCAATCGATCCCCTCATATGTCCTTAAAAGGTGGCATTCCAGAAGAGGTTTGGTCTGGCAAACCAGCTTCATATGACCACCTACGCATCTTTGGTTGCGATGCTTTTGTGCATATAAGGCCTGAGTTGAGAAGCAAGTTAGATGCAAAGTCCATGAAAGGAATCTTCATGGGTTATGGAGATGAAGGTGAAATGGGCTACAGGATTTGGCTACCTCAACTCAAGAAGGTAATACGCAGCCGAGATGTTGTATTTAATGAGGCAAGGCTGCTCAAAAACAATTGTGCCTCTAAAGATGACCATAAAAGAGTCAAATTTCAGCATGTACAGCCACCAGTTAAATCTGATATGGACCCTCGGGATGCACCACATATGGCTGGAAATGACAATGAGCCCGTGGTTATTGAGCCAGATGATGCTGGACAGCAAAATGATGCTCCTGAAGGGCATATGCAGCCACCTATTCAT
>CM035408.1:127243892-127248892 GCA_020310875.1 Ceratopteris richardii
CCATCAGTCAAGCACTACGTGATGAGTTAATAGCTCAACTTCAATTAAGCCACGGAGAGGGTAGCATTCTTTCTCCTCCATCATCACATACGATCAATGAGGATATCCAAAGTGCTCATGGTGATGATGATATTGTTCCCCCCCCTACACTTAAAGTGCCACAAACAGAGAGCATGAGTTGTGCAAGTATCTTTGCATTTCCCAATCCTAGATGCAAGGCTTGAGCTCCAAAGACAAACATATTTGTGAAAGGAAGTATCAAGGCAGGCATACAAAAGCAAACTATGGAAGAGGCTACTCGACAACTCACCAAGATCTTTATCTTGTGTGGCATCCCTTTCAATCTGGCAAACACAATTGCATGGAAGAGGGCCATGAGATCTGTGAGTAAGATAGGGGCTCCTTGGAGATCCAACCGCACAAAAATTATGCATCTCTACGCTCCATAAGCAAAGATAATTAGTGGAGCTAGAGATGTTGTCCTCAAAAAAATATGGCTCCTCTATTGTATGTGATAAGGAAAAGGAATTTTTACAACATTCTTGTCTCTTCATGCAAGGGCACTATGTTCTTATGTGCCATACTTGCACATGCACCAGGCATAGTTGTGATTGACGACTTTATCTTTTCACATGTAAAGAAGGCCCTAGAAGATGTGGGTGTTGATAATGTGGTGCAATTGGTGACTGACAATGGGTCAAATTGTGTTGCCATGGGACACATGGTTGAAGAGTTATATCCTAAGATCACTTGGACACCATGTGCATCACATAGTCTTGATCTCATGATGGAAGATATAGGTCACATGCCACAGGTGAGCCAAATTTTGGACAAGGCAAAACTTATTGTCAAACTTATCATGAGTCTCCCTAAAGTTCTCAACATTTTCCGTGCCCATACCCAATTGGATTTTCAAAAGCCCTCTTGACACACGGTTTTGTTACATTTTCGTTGTTGTTGATAGAGTATTGACGGTCAGAAAAGGGCTTTTGACTAGAGGAATGGTACCAAATCTCTACGATGGAAGCAAATGATCCTTTATTCACACAGTTCTCGTCCATTGTCATGGGAATGAGGCATTTTGGTCAAAGGTAAAGGTGTTAGTATATGCTCTTCAACCATTGTATATTATACTTCGCATTACGAATATGGAGGGAGGCATGCTTTGACTTATATATACACTTGGACTTGTATACGAGTACCTTGATCGTATACAAGAATGCATTCAAAAAGTACTAGGTCTTTCTGATGATGAGTAAGTGTTTTTGTAAATTTGTTTCTTTTCAATTTTTCAAATTAGATTCTACAATTTAAACTTAACATACAAAGTTTTCTTTAATTTCTCAACCACGGACAGCTTTATGTGATGTTGTGAAGTGGAGATGGAATTGGCTTCATAGACCAATACATGCCGTTGCTCACATTCTCCACCCATTGTGGAGAACAAAGCAACAACATACTGACACTAAGCTTGAGGATAGTTGGATAGATTATATAAAAAGATGGATAGGTGGAGATATGACTTTGCACACACAACTAGAGAGAGAGGCTTCAATTCTGTATCCATCAACGTTATTTTGGGTAGCCCACTACAAGTTTAAGAGAGAACCAGATTACACCCATGACATGGTGGGAGATGTACGGAGTGAGCACTCCATTGTTGGTAAGTATATAATTTTTCTAGGCATTAATAATTTATTTCATATTTATATCAAATTATGAATGATCACAAAATACATTACTCCATGGAGATAAAATTGGCATTGCAGGTTCTTTCTCAAGATTGTGGAAGAGACGGAGTCAAACGTGTTGGAAGTGAGGTGGGCCTCAATAACAAAAACCACACATTTACAAGATCTTCCAACACATGAACCTTAGCATACACACCTTAATACTCAAAAAGAGATGATCGAGAGATAGAGAGTGAGTAGACAAGTTTTTCAAAGTGTACGATAAGCTATAATGCTCACCTAGGTCCTACACTAACCGATATTCCAATGTCAAATTACAATGTGTGAATATGATACAAACTGACAATATTTGAATTTAGGCACAAATAAAAACTAGATACAAGAGATTGTGTGCAATGTGCGTAAGAGTTATGAAGAGTGTGTGTATAAGAATATGGAGAATATGAACAATTTATAATTGTTTTACAACAAACCCTAATTCTAATTAACCTAAATCAAGAACTAGTGAACTAACAAGCACGACAGAAATAGACTTGTTATTCACAGTAACTCAGCAAGTGATGTTGATGATTGGCTGACACGAACTCCTCCAGATATCTTCAGATGTAGAGCGCAACTCTTCCAAGAGTATAGGAACTCTCCTCCTAGTGATCTTCTAGCATTGAGCTAGTGCTCTAGCTAGAAAAGATAATTCAACTAATGAGCCTAAGCCCTCTTTATATAGCTTTGAGGGCCCTTGTGAAAAGCAACTTTAGAAAGCAATAAAGCTATAATCGAAAATTGGCCCCGTCGCAAAATCTCTTCGCGAAAAACATAAAAGCTTATAGCAAATAACAATCCGAAAAATCAAATATGTTTTGCCCAACGGGTTTTGAACCGAAGTGGCTTGTATGAAAGGCTTTTCACCTAGCCACGCTGCCCACACTCTTTTGTTGTGGAGGGTTCTATAAATAACACATCATATGCTCGTATACTGGACTTTCAGACATTGTTTCCAACAATTCCCCTTCAATGTCACTATGGTACAAGGTTTAATAACCTGCAAAACTTCCTATCACTCTCTCTAGACAATGCTTTGGTAAAAATATCTGCAACATTTTCACTTGTGGATAAGGAGACTAGCTCAATGTGCTTCTTAGATACCTATTCCCGAATATAGTGGTAATGCACCTCTATATGCTTTGTCCTAGCATGACGAACAGGGTTCTTTGCAATAGAACAGTAGCACTCTGATTGTCTAAAAATATCTGAACTGGAAGATGGACATGAACATCCAGATAACTCAAGATCTTTTGTAACCAAACTGATTCAAGTGTAACTGTAAAGGAAGCCCTTCACTTGAAGATGTAGCAACTCTAGGTTGTTTCTTGAATAACCAAGAGATAAGACAATCTCCTAAAAAGAAACAATAGCCACTTGTGCTTCTTCTTGAGTCTTTATCACCTACCCAATCAAAATCTGAAAAACCTTTAAGTACGAAATTTGAGGACTTTGGAAATACCAAAGGATAATTGGAAGTTCCCTTCAAATATTTGAAAATTCACTTAACTACTTTCCAATGAATCTTAAGCAGATTGTGCATGAACCTGGATACTGAAGAAACCGCAACTTGAATGTCCGAACGTTTATTACATAGATATATCAAGTAGCCAATTTCTTGACTATATAACGTAAATCAAATGGTTCTGCATATGCTTCACACTGTAATGACACACTGACATCCATAGGTGTCTACATAGGCTTGGAATCTGTCTCAAACCTTTCCAATAATTTCGCAATGTATTTCTATTGTGTCATGTAGATACACTCATCTCTGTATCTCAACTCAATCCCAAGATAATAATGTAAAATACCTAAATCATTTACATCAAATGTATGCTTAAGCTGTGCTTTAAAATACTGAAGATCTGAATCCTTGGGACCTTTCATGATCATATCATTAACATATACGATAATAAAATTCAAAACATCTTTCTCAGCTTTAACATAAAGAGTGGGAGCCACATTTGTGTTTTCAAAACCTAAAGACAGACAATATAGATGTATCTTCTCATATCAAGCTCTTGGTGCCTTCTTTAGTCCATACAAAGCTTTGATAAGCTTGCACACTAAATGCTCTTTACCTATATCTTCAAAACCTTCTGGCTATTGAACATGAAGATCACCATTAAGAAATGAAGTTTTGATATCTAACTGGTGTACTTTCCAACCAAAGAATGAAGCTAAAAAAAGTATTGTCCTGACTACTGTCATTCTAGATGTAGGTGCAAAAGTTTCATCATAGCCAATACCTTTCTTTTATGCATAACCTTTGATAACTAATCTTGCTTTATACCTGTCTATAGTGCCATCTTCTTTTCTTTTGATTTTGAAGATCAATTTAACACCAATAGCTTTCTTACCTTTTGCTAACTCACAAAGCTTCCATGTTTGATTCTTATGAATAGAATCAATCTCTTCTTGGATAGATTTCTTCCATATAGGACTATGTGGTGCATCTTGAACACTAGCTGGTCCATTCTCAACTTAGGTAAGAGCTAAAATATTATGAATCTCGATATTTTCTGCATAATTTACCTAGTCTATTTGTTGTCTCCTTGTTTGACTTCTGGTTCTTCCAGTGTATTCCTTTATACACTTGTCCTTCTAGGTTTTATATAACCACTTTGGCATATCTTTCAAAAGTGGTGGAATCCTTTTAGGTTCCTCAATATCTCTTTCTTCTGGAACTCTGGAACCTTCTCCAACTTCATAAGTCGGAACATCAAGAGGTAGTAATGATGGACTAGGTACTCATGTAGGTAATGGAACTCTCACTTCACCTTTATCAAGTGCATCTCTTAAGATTTGATAAGGTTCATCACCCCCTTTGTATACCTAAATATAAGAATCCAAATTCCTTCTAAAAAATGCATAATCATTTGCATTTATGAATTCTGGAATCTCTTCCTTTTTATCATAAATCTGACTTTCTGCATTATATGCATAGTGTGAAAGTACGATATCACCTGTATCTGGAACATAGAATCTCTATCCTTTGTTTTCAATTGCATAAACAATAAATATAGCTTTAATGGCTTTTACTTCAAGCTTACCACTATCCTTCTTCTCAATGTGAACATAAGCTTGGGAACCAAAAACTTTGAAGTAACTCACATTGGGTTTCTTCCCATGATACGCTTCATAAGGTGTAATGACCTTCAAAGCTTTTATGGAAGACCTATTCAAAATGTGATTAGCTTATGTACTTCATCAAATCAAAACTTAGGAGAAAGCTTTTTGGATAACATCATACTATGCATGATCTCA